>JAJEJO010054131.1:166-13214 GCA_020662805.1 Glaucomys volans
ACTCGTTTTGCCTGTGTTAAACTTTATATAAATGGAATCTTACATCATGAACTCTTTGGTGTCTGGCTTCTTTTGCTCATTATGTTTGTGCAATGTAGCCATGTTAGTATACACAGTGGTGGTTTATTCATTTTAATTACCATATGGAACTCCATTATATGAATATACCACAATTCATCCATTTTACTGTTAATGGACATGTGAGGTCTTTCCAGGCTGAGGCTATTTCAAATAAAGGTTTCATGGACATGCTTGTCCTTGTCTTCTTGGTGCAAACGTGCATTTTTCTTCATCTGTTTTTAAGGAAAAAATGTAGTTGTTTGAGAAGATTGAGGCACAATGAAGTCAACCAATGGGACAAACTTCTCATGAGCAACTCCTGCTTTTACAAAGAAGCCCAAGACAAAGGTCTAGCTAGAGAAGGTAGTTAGGGAAGAGCTGTGTCCTTGGGTGCAGGAATCCAGAGAATAGGGAACAGAAATGGACTGTGTAATTAAGTACAACATTGCCTATGCTCAGAGTAAAGGCCACCTTTGGAGCCTCTGGGCTAAGAGTAGACAGTTTAATACTAGGGCTGGCTTCCCAACTTCTGCTCTCCCCTCATCTGACTAAAGGGTCACCATGAAGGAGGGGAAAGAGGGATGTGGGACTGGGTGGGGGTCATCCCATGGATCCCAGACATCTGCCAAAGTCTCTTCCTCTCTCTGAGACCCACTCTAGAAGCTGAGAAACTAAGACCTTGGTGAAGAGAGAAACTTCAAATGGGCTCAGCACTTCCCACCCCTGCAGATGCATGTCCTGGGAGGGAATAGGGAATCAAGGCAGATTCCCCAGGAAGAAGAGGCACTTATCGAGCTATCATGGTTAATAACTGGAGTTTGAAGTCTTGGTATATTTGAATGACAGTGAAAGTGAGAAGAGGAAGGAGAGGCTGCAAGCCTGCACTGGGGTTTGGGATTAGAGGAGTGGAGATTGCCGCAATGATGATGACAGTGTCCCTCAAATTCGAATCGCATAACAGCTTACAGAAAGCTTTCCATTCCCTGACTTTCACAACTCTCTAGCAGGGCAGATAGTATCCTCGTTTGGTTGATCTGGAGATGGAAGGCAGGGTCAGGCCCCTAATCCACCTCTCCGAGAGCTTCCAGGGTGAGATGAAGAATATGGCAAGAGAAATGACCAGAGGTCAAAGCAGTTTCAAGGAGAGAGGTGGAGGGTGAAAAGGTGGGAGGACTCTGAAAATGCTGTCCCCTTCTGGAGCCAGTTTGATGCCATCTGGGAGCTGCACCTCCCAACCCGCCTCCAGGAGGTGGGGGTGCCTTCTGCCAAGACCCCACGCGTTCGGGACTGCAGGGTTCGGAAAGATGAAGTTCACCGGGGGTGGAAGCGAGGTGGCACCGCCCCTCCCGGACGCGCGTTGAGCGCCCTCTGTCACCCCACACTGCGCTGCCGGGGGCCCAGGGAAGCGCGTCCCGCCCAGGTGCGCTGGGGGTTGGGCCGGAGCCCGGAAGGTGCGCCGCCCCGCCCCCGGCCTGTCTCCGCGGCCTCCCCCCCGTGAAAGTGAAAGTGTCGGGGCTCGCGGAGGTCTTGGATTGGGGGGCGGGGCCGGCGCGGACCTGGGAGCGGGCGCCGGGCACTCGAGGGGCCATGGATGGGCTCGGCCGCCGCCTTCGAGCCAGCCTGAGACGGAAGCGCGGCCAAGGGGGTTAGTGCTGGCCAGGGCGCGCCGGGGCGAGGGTGCTGGGACCGAGCCGGGGCTCGGGAACCGCTTCTAGAGGCTGGCGGGAGTTGGGGACCGGGGAAGAAGGACGCGAAGATCGAGACCCGGGATCAGTTGGGCGGGATTCGGGAAGATTGGGTGATTGGATGTGGCTAAGGGGTCATGTGAGCGGGGACAGCTCAGGTAGAGGTGAAAAGGGTTAGGTGGGGGCAGGATCTGAAGTCAGCGAAGTGGCCAGGTTTGCTCGGGCGAGGGGGAGGTGACTGCCGAAGGAAACCGTTGTGGGGCCCCGGGGCCACGTGTCCTTTTATTCAGGAAGCTTGTGGTGCAACCGCAGTGTGCCTGAAGTGCTGGGGCTGTGGTGCCCTCTCCAGGCGCCGCCTCAGTCCCATGTATGCCAATGCGGAGCCCTGCCTTGCAGCCCTGCGCCCCCCTGTAGCCTTTGCCCAGTTCCTGTGGGCCAGCCCCCCCCGACCCTCCCAGGACTGCTGGTCATGAAAACTGCCCTCCCAGATGACCACGAACCCACCCCGTTCAGGGGTGCCGGGGTGCCCTGAGGACCGGCCACGGGTAGGGTTAGGCAGAACTGAGCTGAAGCCTGCTCAGCTGCTTCTTGAGTGACCCAGAAAAGTGAGACACTCCATCCCATCAGTGAGATGGGACTCATTCCCCTCTTCCAGATGGTGGGGATTACAGAAGTCAATGTTAGTTTTCTTTCTTTTCTTTTTAGAAGAGGGCTGGACTTTGGAGGGAAGGCAATTAGGATCTCATTAGTTCGTTCATTCATTCAATAAACATTCGTTGTTGCTTGCCTAGACAGTCCTACTACTGAGCAGCCATAACCCTTTAGATTCTTTGCCTAAGGTCCCTCTTCTGAGGAGAAGCAAAGACTGGAAGGTAAGCAGAGGTCACTTGCAGACAGCCTACTCCTTCCAGCACTGACAAATGGACAGCCCAGTGAGCCCCTCTCCTGCTCCAAGCCCAGGGGAGATCCCAGGATGAGATCAAAGCCTCCTTCTCTGAATTGAGGTGTCTTCTGAGTGACCTTCTCTATGTCTTGTTCCCTTTGATTCTGAGGCAGGTGCTTTCTCCCAGCATCTTTGCTGTTCTCTCCAGTACCTACTCCAGCCTGCACCATGAGGGAGAGGTCAGAAGCTGTGCAGTGACTGGAACAGAATGCAGGGTGAAACCTCTCTTCTCAGGAGAGCACTGGCCTAGGAAGTCTGCAGAATGGATGGGGTCTGCTTCTTGCAGCTCACAGGAGACATTCCACTTGTTCCCACCCACTCACCCCAACATAGCTCTGGTGATTGGAAGAGGTTCCTCGCTGTTGAGGAATTAGAAGATAATCAGTCTATATTATCTGTCCTGAAGTTAAGCACCTATCAGGCCAGTAGAGTGTGTCTTCTTCAGCTTCCATATGGTACACTCCACCTTCCTGGGGGTTTTCCCTTCCCTCTTTTGCCTTTCTGGCACCAAGGCAGTTGCATGTGTGTGTGTGAGAGTTTCCTTAGTGGGGAGGAGTGTTGGTGGTGGTCCTGGGTTGAGCAGCTCTGTTTAAAGAGAAAGGTTCAGCTTTTCAGATCAGGATCAGAAAATCCCCTCACTTACATTCTAAACAGTTCTGGGACTTCAGTCCTGTGGTTGTGGGAGGGGCTTCCTGGTGGAGAAACAAGTGTAACTAGCTTCCTGACTTCCCTGGAAAGGGTGACTCCCTCATCAACTAAAACTCAGGATGATAATCCGTTTCTAGGAAACTGGGACTTAAATGAGATGCTGTACAGGAAACGTGGTGATGGATGCTAGTTTTCTCTTACACTTTTCTTTTGATAACCCCTTTTAAAAATGGGGAGGGAGAAAGCAGTCTTTTGATAGATTTCTTGCACCTCAGTCCAAAAGTCTAGTTACTTTTTTTGTCAAGGATTTCTGATTTGTTGCTGTCCCCTTGGTCTCCTGATAAAGCAAGAGGAAGGAGGCTTAAAATGCTGCCTGTAGGATTTAGGAAAGGGCATGATTTCCTGAGGTTCAGGAATGATCAATGAGAATATTCTGGATCTCACAGCCCTTTGCAAACCTCTGTGGGTTGTTTGCCACGGTGTGCACACAGATGGCAAGAACCTTGTTTGACCTGGGGTTTTCATAATCTCCACCTTCAACAGATCCTGCTAATTTTAAATAGCCTCTGAATTACTCCATGCCTCAGTTTCCCCCCCATATCAGGAAGTTGCTTGTTCCTCATACAGGCAATAAGGATTATTCAACAAGTCTGTGCAGGTTGTAGGTAAGGTGTGGCAATGTCTCTGAGTTCTGGTTCATGCTTTTCACCAATTATAACTTTTGTAATATCCTTATTTACTGTGATTGGGTTTCTCCCAGGAATCGTGGCCACAAAAACCCAGCTGACAGCTCTTAGGAGCAAGGCAACCACCTCTCCTACCCCAGAACCTGACTGTCTCCCAGAGGGCTGCTTGTTCTTTGCAGGAGTGGCTGACACACCAAACCCCTCTGCCTCCTGCCTCTTCTTTGAGGCAACTTCCTGACAAAAATTTCTTCCTTCTTACCCTGTGCATTTCCTTATTCAAGGGTGTCTGTGAGAAGCCTAGGTGGTTTACTGCTATTTTTTTCTCTCTTCCTGGTTCTCCAGACCCAGCTGTGGGCCAGCAGCTCAGCCGTTGGCCTGACCCCACAGGGAGACAGGCTACGCAGGACTGGGGTTGGGTGGAGATCACCCGGATGCTTTCCACTGCCACTAAGTGACCTTCGGGCTGCTGATGCAACCAGTCCCCTACTTTAGACTGTGGACAATTTCCTGAGTCAGTGGTTCCTATTTGGAAAGAGGGAATTTGCTGGAGCCCTGGAATAGTCCTAGTGAGAGAATGCTCTGCCTTTGCATAGGATGTGTTGCAGGGGGTGAAAGGGGGTTATTCCAGAAATAGCAAGAATTCCAAGCTCAGAGTGGACTTTGTTCTCTCCTTCATCATCAGGAGAGGAAGCTTTGGAGTCCATATTGGTTTCTAGGACTCCCTCTCCTGCTAGAGGAATTCATCTATTTACATCCTTATGAAGCTAAGTGTGCCTTGATCTGGGGAAGGCAGAAGCATCATAGCTTTAGGGAATGCTTGGTTCTGTGATCTCATATGAGGTCTTGAAGTCCTTGAAATCTGTAGCAGGAAACCTTGCAGGAGTTTTCAGCTGCTGTTGACCTTGTGGAGAAGGGAAAGGTAAGCAACCAAAGCTCTGGGGATGTAAGATACCTGTCCTGAGACTGGCGAGGTTCCAGTGTCCACAGTCTGATGCTATCAGGCATTTCTCACCGCCCTGAGGTTGTAAATAAACTTGCTGTACAGTCTTCAGTCCAGAGTTACAAGCCCTTAGCCCAGAAGCAGCTGGGCCTTGAAGGTGTTTGCTCATGACCTTTTCTTTCACCACACCCTGGGGCTTTTGGGAGGAGCCTGGAGCTGAGTTGCAGTGCCAGGATGCTGCCTCTGTCCGTGCCCACGCAGCTGCCTCCTGGGTCCCGTCACATCCTTCTTGCTCAACCACGGGGTGCACAGGATGGAAACTATTCTCCCCTCTTTGGAAGATAGCCTGTGGCTCACCTTTAGAGAGTTGTGGCTGGAGACCAAAGCAGTAGCCTTTCTGTAGCCAAACTCTCCTGGGGAAAGGAGAGTGCTCCCTGTCCTGAAGGCACAGGAAGATGGAAGCAGGAGTGGTAAGCCGAGCAGTAAGCCGAGCTCTCAGGCGCTTCAGACATCGACTGCCTCGACTCCGAACAGGTCAGGATCGGATTGCCCACTTCCTATATTTTCAGGAGAACCCCTTCAATTGGTGCTGTTTCTTTCTTGAAGTGCTCCTTCCTCTTTCTCCTTGATCTGTTGACCTCCACGTGTTCCCCCGTGTGACTGGGCCATGAGGTTTTCCCTGCTGGTTTGCAGAGCTGATTGTGCCCTCTGTGGTGGTTGGTGTGATCCTAGTCATATGCCCGTTGGGCCTGTCTGCTTAGGTAGTCCAAGTTCACTCAGGGCATACTGTTCCTTGACTTCTCAGGTAGGCAGAGACTCAGTGGTACCCCAGGGGATAGGGTCTCGTGAGCCTGTTCAGTATATTTCCTCAGCTTCCACCTCAGTGGTTTCTCTCCTTTTCTTGGCTTATCCCAGTTTCAAACCTCCTAGGGTGTGTGTGGAAACTGCCCACTTGGCTCTGGTTTTGTTTGGTGACTGGAGGTACTGGTCAGGCTCAGGTGTCTCAGCGTTGGCAGGGCAGCCTTGAGGTGAACAGGTCGCCCACATTCTCACAGACTCCACAAAAGGGATCAAAGAAATAATGAAGAAATACTCTCTGTCTTGGTTTTAGGACCTCCCCAGAACAATCTAGGGGAAGCTGTAAAGGAACCAGAAAGGACTCAAGAGCACTCTCTGCCCAACATTGCTGGGGGACAGCATTTCTTTGAATACCTTCTGGTGGTTTCTCTTAAAAAAAAGCGCTCAGGGGATGACTATGAACCCACCATCACCTACCAATTTCCCAAGGTAAGGACCAAAGGAGGGGGTGGGGCTGAGAACTGGGGTGTTTGGAAGGTAACATGGGGCTTCCATCTCATTCTCCCTCCCTTCCAGGGCTGGAGCTCTGGGTGTGCTCCTCTTGATTCCTTCTTAGCCCAGCCCCAGTTTTCTGTTATCACCCAGCAAATCTAAGTCTGCCTGCTTCCGCAAGGAACTAGCTAAGCCTCCCTGGAAGGAAGCTGGTGCTCTTGCCCCTTTTGGGACCTCCAAGTTTGCCCAGAGTCTGTCTTTAGTCACCTTTCTGTATAGAGAAGCTTACCTTCTGCCATACCTTCTAGAAGGAGTCCCTTCCTGCTGTGTGGGAAGGAGAGGGCAGGCAGCACATAGTGGGAGGCCCAGGACTCCACCGCAGCCCAAGCATCAGGTTCCTTCTTGTCTGATGCTGCAGTGGGGGAAGAGGTGAGAATACAGCATCTTTCTTGTTAACCCCTCTGTTAGCAGGTGTGGTGAATGAGCTGGCCGCTTCTCTTTTCTGATGTGGTGTCTCTCTGACATCACCCTCCCAGGGGCTTGGCCAGCTCAGGCCCTTTCAGTATGCAGTGTGGCCCCTGATCTGCTTCTTAACTCTGTAGATCCTCAAGATACTGAAGTCCAACCCACACTCATGTTGAAGTGGCTCAGAAGGACTTCTCTTGATAGCCCCAGAATTCAGACTGTTTAGTGTGACAGACAGAGGCTCCCTTTGACTCCCACATCAATGGAAAAGCTTATCCTGAGATAACTTTAAAGATCAAGCCTGCCATCCATCCTGCCCTCACAGTCTATTCCTCTCTTTTCCTTACATTCCTTACAGTGGGAGAACCTGCTTTGGGGCCAGCAGGAGGCGGAAGAGCAGCTTCTCAAAGCCATTCCCTTGTTCTGCTTCTCAGATGGAAATGAATGGGCACCACTTACCGAATATCCCAGGTAAGTGCTCTACCCTGGAGTATCAGATTGGGAAAGAAGGGGCAAGTGTGGACCATGTGTCTCCTGTGGCCCTCCTCCCTGGTGGGCATGCCGATTTCCTGCCTGGGTTGCGGAGTTGATTCATTCATAAACATCTTGCCTGAGGGCCCTTCAGGCCAAGCATCTTAGCTGTGGTTCTACCTCTGTCCAAAGATGCCTGGAATTCTCAGATGTCCAAGGAGCAATAATTGTATTTGGCTCTGCCACTAGTGGAAGCTGGACTGAGCAGAAGGCCTGTGGCTCTAAGAAGGCAACATAGCACAGGCTCTTATGACCTCAGCCCTGGAAGTTGACTCCCTGGGTTTGAGTTTGCCTTTACCACTTACAATGGCCTTTGATAAGGAATACCCTCACAGGCTGGGTGTTGTGGTGCATGCGTGTAATCTCAGTGAGTTGGGGATGCTGAGGCAGGAGAATTGCAAATTTGCAGTCAGTCTCAACAACCTAGCAAGACTCTGTCTGAAAATAAAAAATAAAAGGGACTGGGGATATGACTCAGAGTTAAAGTGTCCTGGGTTCACTCCCTAGTACCAAAAGTAAAGAAAGCAAACAATATCCTCTGCTCCTCTCAGAGCCTCAGTCCTTCAGCTTTAAAGTGGAAATAATAATTGAACCTACCTCCAGAGGTTTGAGAATGAGGTGATGCATTTAGGACTTGACACCAGTGAGCATTTAATACATTACTGGGCTTACTACTAACATGATTAATCAGCAGCTCCCCTTTGACCTCCTCTCCATTTCTCTGACGCCAATTACTTTTCTGTTTTAGAATCTAGTGAGTAATGCAAACCAAGTCTTGTTTGTTCTTTTGTAGGGAGACCTTCTCCTTTGTCCTGACCAATGTGGATGGCAGCAGGAAGATTGGATACTGCAGACGCCTCTTGGTCTGTTCCACTGGGACCTGCCCTCTTCTCTCTGCAGCCTGCTCAGCTCCACAGCTGGGCTTGCTCAAGCCTCAGCTGTAAAAGCTCAGGCTCCCTGAAGTGGTGGTTGTAGAGATTCAGCCCAGCAGTTGCTGCTATGTTAGTGCCCCTTCTGCAGCCCCATGAGAAGGAGGACACAGCAACTCTTCTTTCCCTCCTATATACCTTTGCTGGCCAGGTTCTGGACTGTACTTTTCCTAGCTTTTTTTTTGGTGCGGGGTGGTACCAGGGATTGAACTCAGGAGCATTCAGCCACTGAGCCACATCCCCAGCCCTATTTTGTATTTTATTTAGCAGCAGGGTCTCACTGAGTTGCTTAGCACCTCCCTTTTCCAGTGACTGGCTTTGAACTCATGATCCTCCTGTCTCCGTCTCTGGAGCTGCTGGGACCGACACAGTACCTGGCACCTCTTCCTAGCTTTCAATAGCTCCCTGCATTATGAGAGGCTCCACTTGACTCCTCTCCCTATATTATCCATACCTTCTTACCTTTGCCCCAGAGCAGAGGCTGGAAATCCAGCAACTAGGTCCAATTCTTGGGCCTCCTGGATTCTCCAAGTCACCTTGACAGTGCTCTCCTACATAGCCATTTCCTCTTCTCGAAAACATGCTTGCTCCCTTCTTTTGCTGATCTTCAGATTGTGTTGGCCTGTGAACCCCAGCCCCCTGAAGACCATCTTCTTTGAACCTTGGTGACCATTCTAACCCATGAGTGGAGCCTCTGCCTAGACAGGCCTTTCTCCATCTAGCCCACAGGTTCCCATTCACCCTCACCCCCAACGCTCAGCCCTGTGCCCCTCAGCCCCAGGTGGGAGGAGCCACTGGGAAGGCTGCAGCACTGAAGATGCCTCTTGTCCCTCTCCAGCCCGCTGGCCCTGGCCCCCACCTTCCCAAAGTGTACTGCATCATCAGCTGCATTGGTTGCTTCGGCTTGTTCTCCAAGGTAGGGGTGGAACAGGATTCCTCAGGGCCTGTTCAGCCTGTTCAGCTTTTGGGCTTGGCCTGGCTGTCCATGCTTCCTGTGCGACCTGTGTCCTGAGTGGACCTCCTTCCCGACAGCCCAGCCTTCATCAATGACATTAGGGGAAGCTGAAGCAGAGAGGGGCTTGGGCCCAACTTGATTTTAGGCAAATCTAGTGGATTGTCTCTCCTGCAAAGAAAGAGTTCCACTGCTCCAACTCGAGTTAAGTCAGAAAGCAGTTGAGGCAGGGGAAGGGGAAGAGCCTCAGGAAACTTGTGCACTGAATTCCAATTTCCTCATCTGTCCAGTGGATCTAATGATCCTTCACCTTCCTTTCCCCTGGCCTGCTATGAGAGGTCTCTATATGAAAGAGGGCACTAAACAAATAGGAGGTAGTCTTTGTATAGTAGGGGCCCCAAGTCTGGCTCTAACCCCTCTGAGGGTAGAAGTTGAGGTGCCCAGGTCTCATGCTGCTGGATTTATTGGAGCACCAGCACACAGAGTCAGGATCAGAGAGGAGCCTTCAGAGTGGGCATGTCTTAGTGACTGTAAAGGGCTTCTTAGTCCTCTGCCTCAGCAAGATCCCTGGGGGACCAGGGGAGGACCTCTGTCAGCTCTGCTTGGGAGGAACTTTCATCTGAACAGTGTTCTGAGGGCTGGAAGCAACCCCTGACCCTGACCTT
Source organism: Glaucomys volans (assembly GCA_020662805.1). Taxonomy (NCBI): domain Eukaryota; kingdom Metazoa; phylum Chordata; class Mammalia; order Rodentia; family Sciuridae; genus Glaucomys; species Glaucomys volans. Next base: position 9,961 of record JAJEJO010054131.1, read on the forward strand.
GGAGAGTCTCCAGTGGAATTGGAGAAGAGAGCGATGCTCAAGAGGTCACTGGCTCCATTCCAGCCGCTGTTGCCATGGATGCTGAGTACTCTAGGGTGACTTTCTGGGGACTGTAGTTGTATATTGGTGTGGGAAGGGAGGAATAGGGATTGGTAGAGAGAGAATGAAAAGAAGGTTAGGAAATATCTGGTTTTGTTCAGAAGATAGACAGCAGATTATTTAGCCTGAGAGCAGGGAGGGAAAGAGGCAGTTGGTGGAAGGGCCTAGAAGATGCATGAGACTAAGCTGAACCAGCATTAAGGCCTTAAGATGATCAGTGGCATCGTCTGAGCCATGTCTCTTGTGGTTCTTTCTTGGCAGATTCTGGATGAAGTGGAAAAGAGGCATCAGATCTCCATGGCTGTCATCTACTCATTCATGCAGGGCCTCTGAGAGGCAGCCTTCCCTGCACCTGGAAGAACTGTCACCCTCAAGAGCTTCATCCCTGACTCTGGCACGGAGGTGAGCTAGCAAACTGGAGAGACCCCTGGCTGGAGAGGGTAGGCTTCCGTGGTACCTCTCACTACTGTTCTTCTACTCACCAAATTAAAGTATAGAGAAACTGAGCCAGGCATAGACTGGAAGTTGGTTAGAATTAATGACAGAGCTGACAATGAAACTCAAATTTGTTGAGCCTTCCAACCTGATGCCCACAAGTGCCAAGTTATTGTTCAAGCCACTGAGACATTTATCTGTGATCAGTAACCCATGTAAGTTTTTTTTTTTCCGTGCTAGAAAGGACTTTGTCCCCACCCCCCAAAGTGCTGCTTGTCATCTCCTGCTTTATTCTGTGTGTCTGTCCTATATTTCTATCTTACCTGCAGCCTCCACCTGTCTACGAATATCACCCATCCCCATCCCTGAGTCCCTACCCATGCCACGTGAAGATGCTGCTACTCTAATGCACAAAACAGACTGAAACAGCAAGTGGGACAGTGTTTGAAGAATTCTAGTCCTGACCCCTGGAATTCTAGTCTGGACCAATGGAGGGTCTATGCACCCCTCTTAACTTTGCCTTCCCCACAGAAAAATATGGAATCATCTAGGATTGTTCATTTTCTTGAAAAATAAGTACTCAATGCTTTCTGTGTGCCAATATGTACTATTTTCTGCATATACAGTGGTGACCAAAATGAATGTGGTCCCTTACCTCAATGGAGCTAAAAGTCTGTAAGGAAAACAGATATTAAATAAGCTAATTATTAATGAATATATAGTTTACAAATGTATAATCTCAAAGAAAGGAAATTCAGGGTGTTACATGAGAAAAAGAAGATGAAGTAATAAGTGGTCAAGGTGGGCCTCTGAGGCCTGATGAAGGGTAAGAGCAATGTAGGGTGAAGGAGGGACAACCTGTGAGGGGCTTCAGGTGGGAGAACATGGTATGCTCCTGGAAGAGAGGTGGACAGATGTGGTGAAGCATGCTGAGAGGGGAGCATGCTCAAGGCAAGACCTCATGCACCATGTGTTTTGAAAATTTTTTATATATATTTTTAGTTGTTGATAGACCTTTATTTATTTATTTATACGTGGTGGTAAGAATCAAACCCAGTGCCTCACACATGCTAGGCAAGTGCTCTCCCACTGAACCACAACCCCAGCCCCTTCATGTACCATGTTGAAGATTAGGTCCTGTCAACCTCAGAGCAGAGCAAACCCACCTGTGCATTTTTAATAGGGGCAGAGGATCAGATCTCTCCAGTAGGAGAGGAGCATGGAGTAGGGCTGATAGAGGCTCAGCTTTCTGGGGTCTGAGGGATTTTGCAGAGTGATGACACCTCCCCTCTGATTTCCCCACAGTTCATCTCACTGACACAGCCCCTGGACTCCCACCTTGAACACGTGGATTTTAGTTCTCTGTTGCACTGTCTTCGTTTTGAACAGATTATTCAGATCTTTGCCTCTGCAGTACTGGAGAGAAAAATCATCTTCCTGGCAGAAGGTCTCAGGTGGGCCCAGCCACTGAATGGCAGCTCTGGCCTGCATCCCTAGGCCACGGTACCAGACTAGAGGTTCTCAAAGGAAGTCAGACTGTAGGATCTGTGTGCCCATCCTCCTGCTTCCTGTTCTTGAATCCTCATTTTAGACCTCCAAAGACAACTATTGCAACTCCCCTGCCCTGTCTCCAAACTCTGTTACTTCCTGGATTTGAAGACGGTTCCTGATTTAGCTGTCAGAAGGACACAGAGTGTTCCTGGGACAGCCTAGGCAAGACCAGTTAGGGTGGATGCAGGCCTGATTATGCCTTTGCAAGGCTGCATGAGAAGAGGGTGGAGAACAGTTCCAGGAAGACATCTGATGCTATGAAGGATAAGCCTATCTATCCATTTACTCACTCATTCAACAAACATATATTGTGTGTCAGCTGTTTGCCAGATGAAAGCATTGGGAAGACACCAACAAGACATGGTTCTTGACCTTAAGAGGATGCAGGATTGTGTAGTGTTTGAAAGCAAAGGTATTGGAATCAGCAGAATGAGTTTCAAATCTTGTTTTCCACCTGTAGCTATGAGGTTCCCCTCAGGTCCCCATCTTAACTTCTTGAAGACATGATCTTCTTTTCTGTAGAATGGGAAATGATTGAACCTACCATAGGGTTGTGGAGAGAATTAAAAGAAATATGCATATTGTAAGCACCTAGCCCCAGGCCAGGAACATATTGATGAGGATTGGCTCCTATTAAGTTCACAATCAAGTATATCCCTGGGTGTAGCTACAGCAGGGTATGGTCACATCTTGATTTCTACCTCTGAAAGGTCTCATACCTAAAATGTACATGGGAGACATGTAAGAGGTGAAGAAAAAATAATAAAAAAGGAAGAGTTTGACCTTCTATTTACATCTGGGCAGGGGGTGGGTGGACAGACCAATGACATTGAGCTGACAGCCCTGGTTCTAACTTTTAGGGAAGAAGAAAAGGATGTTAGGGAAATAACAGAGGTCAGAGGTCTAGATGAATGTCATGGGTTTCAGAGGAGAGGAAGCTTGGGCAGGGGTTGGGGTCTGCCTGTTGAAATTCTAAAGAAAATCAGTGAGAACTTAGAAGGTCTTAGATTAATCCTTTTGGGAAGGGCATCATTTTGCCTTAAAAAAAGCACTTCCACTCCTAGACCTATGTGGAAATAAGTTTCCCCTCCGATCAGTGTTTGGGAAGTGAAGGAGGATTTACCTCTCAGGAGTGAACTTTCTCCAGGGAAATATCAGCACTCCCCACT
>JAJEJO010054134.1:0-67607 GCA_020662805.1 Glaucomys volans
AAAAATAAAAGTGCTGCCTGTAATTTTGTTTGTTAGTTTGTTTGGTGCTGGGGATGGAGCCCAGGGGCACTTAACCACTGAGCCACATCCCCAGCCTTTTTTATTTTTTTGCAACAGGGTCTTGCTAAGTTGCTTAGAGCCTCACTTTTGGGGAAGTATGAACAGCTGCCTTCAGTACGGTCCAGCCTGGCTGACAGTGGACCAGGTCTCTGGGGGAGGTAACTGCCTCAGACGAGACAGAGGCAGGGCTGGACATGGCACTGGCCTGAGGTCTTAATCAGACTGACCCCCGGGGTAGCTGCCTCCCAACACTGGTCCTTCCTTCCTTTCTTTCTTTGTCTTGTGGTACGCTGGGACTTGAACCTAGGGCCTTGCAAATGCTAGGCAAGCACCATCACTGAGCCACATCCCAGCTCCATCAGTGTTCTTGTCGTTTCTTGAATGTACACATCAGCCCTCCCTCTCCAGGGGTTCTGCACCCAAGACTACAACCAGCTGTGGTGTTGTCTTAGTATGCAGGAAGCCCTGGGTTCCATCCCTAGCGTCATAAAAACAACAATGACAACAAAACTGTGGTCAGGTGCAGTGGCGCACACCTGTAGTCCCTGAAGCTTGGGAGGCTGAGGCAGGAGGATCGTGAGTTCAAAGCCAGCCTCAGCAACTTAGTGATGCTCTAAGCAACTCAGTGAGACCCTGTCTGTAAATAAGATACAAAAAGGGGCTGGGGATGTAGCTCAGTGGTTAAGTGCCCCAGAGTTCAATCCCTGATACAAAAAAAAAAAAAAAAAAGGAAACAAAATCAACCAACCCCCCCAAAAAATACCCCCCTGTAGATTGAAAATATCTGGGGAGAGGGAAGGAGGTAGGAATGATAGTAGAATGAATGAGACATTATTACCCCATGTGCATGTATGATTCCACAACCAGTGTAGCTCTCCATCCCGTATAATCGGAATGAAAAGTCACACCCATCTATGCATGATGTGTCAAAATGCTTACTATTGTCACGTATAACTAATTAGAACAAATGAAAAGAAAATATTTGGGGAAAAACCCCCACATACGTACTAAACACATGCAGACTTTTCTTGTCATTATTTCCGAAATGATACAGTATAACTATTTACATAGCATATATAGTATGTAGCATATAATATGAGGTATTTTAAGTCATCTAGAGGTGACTTAAAGTACATGGGAAGCTGGGCACAGGGGCTCACCCTGTAATCCCAGCCACTCTGAGGCTGAGGCCAGCGAATCACAAGTTTGAGGTCAGCCTGGGCAACTTAGGGGATCTTGTCTCAAAAATATAGAAGGGCTGAGGGTGTAGCTCAGTGGTAGAGCACCTCTGGGTTAAATCTTCAATAACCCCCTAAATAAATAAATAAATAAATAAATAAATAAATAAATTAATTATTTTTTTAAAAAGGGCTGAGAATGTAAAGTGCCCTGGTTTCAATCCATACCACAAAGATAAAATAAATGCAACAAATTCAATGGGTTGTAAATAAACAAAGCACACGGGTTGTACAAGGGCTCTATGCAAATTAGCATGGCATTTTCTGTAACATCGGGGTAACCTCAGAGGTCCCAGAACCAGTCCTGGATACTGTAGAGGGCGCCCTGTCCCAGTCGGCCCCTACCTGTAGGTGGGCAAAATCTGCAGGCTGGAGTCTGGCTTTATCTGAAAAGTTAGAGTCACTCCCTGGAAGGTGGGGTCGGCGCTCTCAGTGCCCCGGCAGGGGCGCAGCTGTTTCCGAGGTCTTCTCTGGGGTGGGGCTGGAGGAGGCTCAGGGGATGCCCCGCTGCACCACTTCTGGCTGACTGGCGTCTGCATGTTCTTGGAATTCCTGGCCATAGTCAAGGGGCCCAAAGTCCCTAGGGTCATTGGCCCCCAGCAGGATCCCAGAGTCTGGGGGTCCTGAGTGGGGGGCAGGGCCAGCCCCTCTTCTGTCTCTTGAAGGCCGCCCCGAGTGGGGATGGAGTCCTGGCATGCAGGCCAGAGGGAGCTGTGGACAAGAAGCCAGGTGACTCCCCACTGCCCTGGGTGATTCTCGGAGCCAGAAGGCCTGGGTTCTTCCTGGAGCCTAGTCCTTGCTAACTGTGCCTCTGAGCAGGTCACACACCCTGCCCGGAGTGCAGACTCCTTCTGAGGTTGTTTCAAAGTTACAAAGTAATTCCAAACACGCCAAGGTAAGCATGCCAGGTGCTGTTCTCAGCCCTAATTAACCGCTTCATCCACCCAGTAGCCCAGGAAGCAGGGACTTACCCTAGATGGCCAGGCTTCTGACTTCTGCGTACAGAATTCACTGCCTGTTATCACTATGATTTCTGTCTGTATCATTAATATGTCGGCCTCCATAACCCGGGGATGACCCTCGGTGGTGCCCACATGGGCATCAGATTCAGGGAGGTGTGGAGTTGCATGGCCTGGGGTCTATAGGATCTTAACTGTCCCTAGAGAGCGGAACCTTTTTGAAGTACCAGTAACTAACGTGGCAACCCCTGGATAACCCCGAGAATCAGAGGTCATGACCCCATGGCCACTGGGCTAGGTGAAGTGTCAGCAGGGTGGGGGAAGCCATGAGCCTTTACGCACCTGCCACTACGCCCGAAGCATCCCCGGGGCCTTGGCGACTCCGACTCCACATCCACATCCACATCCAGACGGCGAGGCGCCAGGAGCTCTCCCAGCAGCAAGAGGTCGGGGGCTGGCTGGGCGGTCATGCTCCAGCCTCGCCCCACCCCCAAGGATAAACCCCAATGATGGGCCCCACCTGAGGTGGAGGACCCTGGGGCGCTTCCCGAGAGTGCAATGAGCCCCAGCTGGGAGGGGTGGGCCTGAGGAGTCCCCTCAGTGATGCCTCTCCTTCCTGGCTTTATTCAGGTCACCTGCACACCACTCAGGGCCAAGGGCGGCCTCCATCCCTCCAAATCCCTCCGCAGCTGCAGGGGTGGGGCCTTGCCACACTGGCGTCCTGCCTAGGAAGAGTGGGATCCCAGGTCTGTGCCCCGGATCTCCAGTGGTCATCTCCTGCTGCAGCGACAGGAGAGCTGGGGTTCCAGCAGATGCGGTTGTGGAATGTGGGTTCCCCCAAGGACACTCGACATGCTGGAAAATCTGAGACAGTTTTATTGCAGCTCCAATTTGAGTCCACCCCTGCTCACACTCCCATTCTTAGGGGTTGGGGGATGGCACCCCAAGTAGGGGCCCTGTCCGAGTCTGGACATAGTGATCTCTTCCAAGCAGGGCCTCTGGCCTTCACTTCACCGTGATTCTGACATCTCTCTCTGGCCTGTTCGCGCTCCAGGCTGGGCTGGCGGCTTGCCTACTCCTTCAAGTCCTGGCCCTGGGGCCATGGTGGTGTGGGGGTCAGTCCTGCTGCCCATGTCAGTGGGGCTTGGGGACGTGGCCGTCCACATAGAAGTTCCTGGTGATCTTGGGCAGGGTGAATTCAGCCCCTTCCAGCTCAGGGGTCAGCACAATCTGGCAGCCCAGGCGGGAATTCTCCTGGAGAAGGGGGGCCATATCCAGCATGTCGTCCTCCCTGGGCAATGAGTGCAGGGGTTAGCCGTCCACACACTGGCCCAGTTGGTGGGAGACTGGCAGCCCCAGGGATGGGCAGGCTGACCAAGTGCACTGGGGAATGGGCAGAGGGCAGCTCCCCTTCCAAAAGGGGGAGGTGGGGAGAAGAGTTGGGGCTACCCTCCCCTGTGACCCCTCTGGACATGGGGACCTGAGGGTCAGCAGCCAAGCCTGCGCCCCGCGGCTTGGAGCCTGGGGATCTGCATGGCTCACCTCTCCTCAGGGGGTGGCAGAAGATCCAGGTGGGCCTCACTCACATATACGTGGCAGGTAGAACAGGCCAGAGAGGCTTCACAGGCTCCTGGGGGCAGGAAGTGAAGGGAACGGTCGGCGAGGGGCAGGTGCCATTTGGCAAGGGCGTAGAGAAGCCCTTTGTGTCAGGCCTCAGCTCTCCCTCCTGGGCTTGCGCCCTGTCACTTGCATGGCTAGTTGTTCCCGAGCTGCCTGCAGGCTTTATGAAAGCATGTCCAGTGTCTTAATTCCCAAGAACTCCCCAGCAGACTGAGGACCTGGCTGGGTGTGTGGCTCCAATAATAAGCATGGATGTGACTTCAGCAAAGCTAAGGGGAAAGGCTAGGCAGGTTCTCTGCAGCCTGTGAGTCCCTGCTGTGACCCTGTGCTGGGCCAGTGTGTTCCTACCTCCTTCCTGCTCCCAGAGGACATCCTGGTTGATTCAGGAAGGAGAAGGGAGAATGGGTCAGAAGTTAGGACTGAGAGACAGAACCTAGGGTTTTCCTGCTATCACTTGCTCTTGGAAATACTCCTAAATGCTCTGATCAGTCACCAAGAACTGTGCTTGGAGAAAATGTCTTTCTTGGCCTAAAACTTTCCAAAGAGTTTTACACGCAGAATAAAATCTAGACTTCTCTACTCAGTCCTTGGGATTTTTTCTTCCCCGCATTCATTCCACTTTCATCACATTGACCCTCTTGATGGCCACTCTAATACCCAAGTTCATTCCCACCTCAGGACCTCTGTACTTGCTGTGCCCATGACCTGGCATGATCTTCTCTCCACTCTTTGCATGGATGAATCTTTCTTGTCTCTGGGGACTCAACTCTTCCCTGAGTCCCCCAACTCCTGTTTCTTGTCCCTCTCCCCCTTTTAATTTTGTGTATCATTTACACCACAAAGAACTTTTCCTTCTTTTTGATATGGGATCTTGCTATGTTGCCCAGGCTGGTCTCTAGCTCCTGATCTCAAGTGATCCCCCTTTGGCTTTCCAAAGAGCTGGGGCAATAGGCAAGCATGACTGTGCCTGGCTCATCGGAAACCACCTTAATCTCTGGGTTTACCTGTTCCCTTTACTCTGCATTTCCTCTCTCTGTACCATGTGCCAGGTGTGAAGTCCTACTAAATACTGTTTCATCCTCACAGCAACCCAGTGAGATGGCAACTAAATCATCCCATTTTGTAGATGAGGAAACAGAGGCCCAGGGAAGCTAGGAACCTTGCCCAGGGGCATACGGCTGTTGAGGGGCAAGATTTGAATACAGAATACTTCCCTCCAAAACTGATGTTCCAAACTGTGTTCTGGACTTGTGGTTATTGGATTCTAACACATAACTGCTTCCATGGTAGGTAGTCCTGCTATGCTATGGCCTTTCAATATCCCAACAACTCCTTTAATGATTGGATTAGACTTTTTTTTTTTTTTGCAGTACAAGGGATTGAACTCTGGGGTAATCATTGAGCTACATCCACAGCCCTTTTTATTTTTTGAGAAATGGTCTCACTAAGTTGCTTAGGGTCTCTCTAAACTGCTGAAGCTGGCTTTGAACTTGTGATCCTCCTGCCTCAGCCTCCAGTCACTGGGATTAAAGGTGGGTGCCATCTGGCCTGGATTGAATTGTATTTATTACAGTCTCTCAACAAATGAACCCTGTACATTTTTCTTGACACCACCATTCCCAGTTGATCATGATTTAATATGTTTATTATTGGGATTATTGTTACTATTAGGCAGAAATTGGTGTGAGAAATTAGTGTTTTGTACACTGTTATCTAACACATAGTAGGTATTCAGTATTCACAGAAAGGCAGCACCGATTAGGAGCTCAAATGGGTTGGATGTGGATCTAGTTTTGCTACTTAAGATTTTGGGATGGGTCTATTTAAGCTGAGGTTCAGTTTCCTCATCTGTAAAATGGAATAAATCTCTTCTATCACATAAAGTTCTAATGAAGATTCAGCCAGTTAATAGGTATTAACGTGTTTAAAGTAATGTTATTATTATTTTTCCTTCCACAAAAGCTGTTTAATAACTGTTACATCTAAGTACCATGCAACAGATTAAGCATGAACAAGGTGAACAGGGTCCCTGACCTCACTGCAAAGATGACAAGGTGGGAAACAGAACAGTGAGAAGTGCTATGAGGGTAACTTGGATGGAGACTTTAGCTGGGCTAAGGGGGATGGCAGTGTCAGGAAGATGACATTTGCATTGAGAACTGAAGGATGAGAAGGAGCCAAAATGCTGGGCTAGCACTTCTGACACAGGGAACAGAAAATGCAGTTTCTGAGGCAGGAATGAGTTTCGCTGTTTAAGAAATCACAATGTGGCTAGAATGGAGGAGTGAGTGGGAAAGGAACAGAAGACCCCAGAGGGGAGTTCTAGTGGCCTCTTAATAAATGAGTACTGGGAAAGGGATGAGGTCATGGTGAAGAATTGGGATTTTAGCACATATTTGGTGGTAAGCTACAGGCGGACTAGTCAATGGAGAGGCATATCTGTTTTTTTTTTTTTTTTTTTAGTTGGCAATGGACCTTTACTTTATTTATTTATATGTGGTGCTGAGAATCGAACCCAGTGCCTCGCACGTGCTAGGCAAGGGCTCTGCCACTGAGCCACAACCCCAGTCCCGGCATATCTGTTTTGATGTGATTTTTTTTTTTTTTTAAAGATAAGGGCCTCCACAATTTCCGGTGCTTGGCTCTTACCTTCCAGGTCCACACCGTGGCGCTGGGCCAGGTGGAGAACATTGTCCCCGACTCTGCCGCTCACCGGGATCCGCTGGCCTGAACGGTCTACGAAGACCACGTTCACCCTGGGGACAGATGGGGGTGCAATTGCCAAACTGGACCACGGGCTCAGGGGCCGCATAGAATCTAGGGTTGGGGTTAGGGGTTGGGGCGTGACAAACAGGTAGGTATTGAGTAAGGCGAGGCAGAAAAAGGGCCCCAGGATGAAAAAGGGCGGGAGTCGGGGAGCCTCATGGGACGAGGAACGAGGGACCTGGCCCGCACACTCACACGTCCCCGGGCCGCTCCGGACCTCCCGCCTCTTCCTCTCCTGCCGGGCGCGAGCCTAGAAAACACGGTTAGGTGAGCGGCTGCGCCGCGCTCGGCCGGCCTCCGACTAGCTTACGCAGTCTGCCCCAGGCGCCCTGGATACCTGTCGTCCAGAGCTTCCTGGCTCCAGCCAGCGCCGCCACCTCCCTGGACCGGCTCCACCAGGAGCCCCCTGCCACCCGCAGCAAGACCCTGGCATTCACGCCGCCCCGGGCCATGGAGGCGGCCATGAGCGGCATCACGTGACCGGGCGACTAAGCATGCGCAGTGCCAGACACGCGCTCCCAAAGCCCGTAATTACCCGAACATCAACGCAGTTAGGTCCTGGGCAAGACGTTTGCGCTGGGTGAGGGCGCCAGGTAGGAAGCGACGCGTGGAGTGGAAATATCCGGGGACAACCCGGCCTTCCCACCCAGGTCCACTGTTACCCCAAGAACCAGCCAGCTCTGATTTCTTTAAAACCGTTTACTTACAAACTTTAATTCAGCAAAGGTCTGTGTGGGAAGATTGGGGAGAGGACGTCCCCCTGAAGTGAATGTGGGCCCTAGTCAGGAGAGGGAAGCCCGTGGCCTAGTCGCCAGGGGCAGTGCCCAGGATCACCTCAGGTGGACAGGTCCTGCTGGTGGGCAGGTGCAGAGCCTATCTGCATGAGTTGTTGGTTTCTGGGCTGAAAGGAGGCCAGCTCCGGGTGATCTGGCCTGGGCGGGAGGTTGGAGTTCATCTTCGACAAGGGGAGACAGTAGAGGTTCAGGGAGATGGGCGTGGAAGCCCACTCCCCGAGGCAGGGGGCTGGCTGAAGCTGGCAGAGAAAGCCCGTCTCTGCACCTAGGCCTGGGTGAAGGGGAAGGGGTGGTGAGGGCTAGTTTGCCAAGACCAAGGCTTTGGCCTTCTACTATCCTGGGGTTGGAGACCCTGGGTAGAGGGGCCCAATCCCTAGGCCAGAGCTGTTTGGTCCTGAGTCAAGCTTCTGGAGCTCGGCGTCTGAGAGGCTCTGGCCAGCAGGGCCTATGGCCCAACTTTAAGGCATCAGAAGGCAAGGGGACTGTGGCAGGGAGCTGGGGAGCTGGGGCCCCAGGGACCCGGGGCTGGGGTACTGGCCAGAGTGGTCAGGTAGGGGCAAAAGACAGCCATGCCTGCAGCAGACATGGGAAAAAGAGAAAAGGGTGGAGCTGTTACAAACTGCAAAGTGTGGAATGGAGGCCCAGATAGGTCGGACCTTGATGCAATCAGAGCTAGGGCTCATCCTGGATGGCTTAAAAAATAATAAAAATTAGAAAAGGAAACAAAAGTCAATTGTCAAAGTTAAAAAAGGGGACAGTCTCTGATCCTCACGGGAGGTCAGGGAAACCTCCAAGGCACTCGAAAGGCCAAAAAACAGGAGTGATGAGGCAGGAGAGGACTCCCAGAGAGCCGGGCACAGGCGAGGACAGGAGACAAGGGAGGGGGAGAGAGCAGACTGTGGCCCCTCTCTCTTTTAAGGCTGCGGGATTTCGGCGCTGGGAGCAGGCCAGAGGTGCCGTGTGGCTCCCAGACACCACCATACTCCTTGGGCTCCGGCTGGCTGGTCAGCAAAGTCTTTCAGAGATTTCTCTATTACCAAAAGAAAGAAAATTAAAAAAAAAAAAAAAAAAAAAACCCAAAAAACACAAAAAGACACGCGCACACACACAAAACAACACCAGAAAACCCAAAAGCGATTTGGTGCAGGCCCTTGAGCATCTCTAGCACTGGCCCCTTAGAAAATCCTCTTCCGCTTCAGGTAGGAATCTGCGTAGTGGCCACCGAGGCCCTGGGAGTGTTGGCCCACGTAGCTACCCTCTGGACTGGGCTCAGGTGAGGGGAGCAGGTGAGCAAAGCTGCGCTTCTGGCCTCCCAGTGGGGTCTGGAGACAAAGGGCAGAGGGGACTAGATCAGGGGCTGCCCAAGGGCTGGGACTTCCAAGTCTGGTATGTCCCCACCCCCTGCCCCTGCCCCTGCCCGTACCTTCAAAAGGTGGCTGTGGCCATTGGGCCCAGGGCCCAGGCCTAGGAGCCCTTCACTGGAGCCCAGAGGGGAGGAGCCGACTGCCTAGAGAAATGGGAGAAGTAGGAAAGGTCACTCCTGGGGCCAGAGGAAGGGTGAGAGATTTCTGGTTCATGTCTTGCATCTGCCACTTATATCCACAAGGTCTGGGACAGATTACTCTAGTTCTGAGCCTCAGTTTCTTCCTTTCAACTGGGGCTAATACCGGCTACCTGGACCTATGGTAGAGGAAATAGGGAAGGCAAGATGTCTAACACTCAATACAAAGGTGTAGGATAGTGCGGCAGGTTTTTCCCACTTTTCCCTGAGCAAGTGTGGCCCCTGCCACCATCCCAGCCTTGGCTGAGGCACCAAGGGTCAAAAAGCCCTGGAGGCAGACACCCCCACCCCAGCATCCTGGTTGTCCCTGGGACCTGTCCTCGGCTGGGGAGGCTCCTCACCTTGCTGAGGTGGCTCTGCTTGAGGCCAGCCTGCAGGCCGCTGGTGAAGTAGGAAGTGGGCGAGCCCGAATAGAAGTGAGAAAGGGGCCCCCCACCACCTCCACCACTCCGCTCTCCGAAGCCACTGGGTGGGGGAGACGTCTGCAGAGAGGGGGTTGGTTGAGTGATAAAGACAACTGTAGGATCCCCTCTTAAAGGACTCTGGGCGTCACCATAACAAGTTTTGATCAACAGGAATGAAGAAAGCTGGCACATGGGACCTGCTCTCCCTTGGTCCTTCATGGAACCCTGAGACCATGGTCACTTGAATGAGCACAGGTGGGCCTGTGGGAGGATGAGCTCCATGTGGATCAGATAAACAGTCCCAGCTCAGCATCCTTCAACAGCCTACTGACTACCACACGTGTGAGGAGGCCACCGGGGACCACTGAGCCCCTGATGAGCTCCCAAGTGACTGGAGGGAACTGCTCACTGGCCCACAGAATGGTGCAGGTGGGGGGGGGGACTATGACAAAAGTTTGCAGCCAGGAACAGTGGCAGCCATCTGTAATCCCAGCTACTTGAGAGGATTAAGCAGGGGACCACTTGAACCCAGGAGTTCAAGAGCAGCCTTGGCAACATAGTGAGACCCTATTTCAAGAAAAGAAAATGTTGCTGGGTATGGTGACACAGGCCTGTAATCCCAGCAGCTCTGAAGGGTAAGGCAGGAGGATCACAAGCTCAAAGCCAGTCTCGGCAACTTAGCAAAGCCCTAAGCAACTTGGTGTCTCAAAATAAAAAAAAAAAAAAGGACTGGTAATGTGGCTCAGTGGTTAAGTGACTCTGGGTTCAAACCCCAGTACCAGAAAAAAAAAAAGTTGCTGTGTTGCTGAGTATGGTAGTACATGCCTGTCATCCCAGCTACTCAGGAGGCTAAGGCAGGAGAATCAAAAGTTCAAGGTCAGCCTAGGCAACCTAGAGAGACTCTGTCATAACAAAATCAAATTTAAAAAAAAGGGGGGGGGGGCGGTTGGGGATGCAGCTTAGTAATAAAGTGTCCATGGGTTCAAACAATAGTTTACCAAAAAAAAAAAAAAAAAAAAGAGTTAGCTGTGCACAGCTGTTAAGTAATGGGACAGCCTGCAGCCTATTAACTGCTACACCCAGTGGGTAGGATGAAAAGGTGACTCTCACCTTGTGTCGGCTAGGTCCATGAGGCCCTAGGGCTGGCTCCCGTGGGTGAGAAAAGAGCCTCCGAGGTCCCATATCCTGAATGAAAGGAGCAGAAGCACATAGGGTCCGGATCTGTGCCAGCCCCCCTCCTCGTGCCCCACCCCCAGCAAGGGGGCAAACTCATGGAGCAGGGCCTTCAAGAGGGTGGGGCAGCTGAAGTGAGACCACATGTAGTTGTTCCCAGGGGGCAGGTGTTAACTGTCCCAGGGACGGCTGCTATGGTGTGCAGACCCAAGGGGATCAGAGGTTCATAGTTTTTAAGGCAAGCTGGGAATCTGGGATGTGTGAACTCAGTTTTTATTCAGCTTTTTGTTGTTTTTAATTCAGTGTGGGTCAAACATAACACAGGTGGCCTGTGGGTGTCCAGTTTACAATTTCTGATCAGGAGGTGGTGGGCATCTCAGAAAGGCCGAATCTGATATAGACAAGAATCAAAGAGAATGGAGGCAGAAATAACAGATAGGCAGGACTCAGCCCTTTAACTATGGAGAAACAGTATCACCTAAGGTCTCAGGAAAGACACACAGACAAATGCAGGGTGAGACTGCTCAGGTCCTGGGAATTGGAAAGGCAACAGGAGACCTAAGGGCAGGAATCATATCCAGCAAGTCCCCTGGTGTCTCCCTAATGCTTGGTCTGACACAATTAATACCAGACAAATACAGTAGGATGAGTGTCCCTTATCTGAAATGTTAGGAGCCAGAAGTATTGGATTTTGGACTCTTAGATTTTGGAATATTTGTATGGAGAGGATGAAATATCTTGGGGATGGGACCCAAGTCTAAACAAGAAATTTGTTTCATATATACCTAATACACATAGCCTGAAGGTCATTTTACATGTATGTTTAGCATGCCTGTGTTTGACTGTGACCCCCCACATGAAGTCAGGTATGGAATGTTCTACTTGTATTGGAATGTCAGTGCTCAAAAAGTTTTCAAATTTACAACTTTTCAGATTTGGAATTTTTGGATTAGGGATGTTCAACTTGTATCCATTTGGAGAATGACCTGCTTTCAGGGACAAGGGACCATAGAGGCTGGCCCTCAGGGATGGCCAATCCCAAGCAGCCAGGTACTCACCGAGGGGTAGTCGAAGCCATAGTTGTCAGGCAGCCCTGGTTCAGGGGGCAGTCGGGCGCTGGCGAGGGGGCTGAGCAGGCGGGACTTGAGCTGGAAGGCTTTGCTGCCACCACCACCTCCACCAGGGGTGGGGGGATTGGGCAGGGGGCCCTCAGTTGGGCGGCGGCCTCTCCCGGCGCCTCCCCAGCTACGGGCCTCCTTACCAGCTAGGTTGCTGGCTGGGAGCAGGCTGTGTAGGTTCAGGTAGGGATTCAAGGGGATCCGGTAGTCCTTGGGGGGCTCCCCCAGTAGCGAGACCTGTGACAGGAAGGCTGGATTCGCAAGGTCCCAAGCAGAGGGGATGTGGCAAGGCGTGAGGCTGGAATGATGCTGTGTACAGGGAGAAGCCTTACCCCGGGGGGAGTCGGCAGGGGCCCACTGTCCTTCTGGAGGCCTCTGAGGCCTGTGCCACGGAGTCCCACAGGGGCAGGGGGTGGAGTAAGCTGGGCTGCTGGGGGACCCAGGCCCATGGTCTCCCGGTCACCCCCAGAGGGGCCCAGCAGTGGTGGTAGCAGGGGTGGTGGCTTCCCTCGCCGGGGTGGCAGCTCCGAGGGCAGGCCCCCTCCTACAGAGAGAGGGAGGGTGTCAGCCAGTGACCCAGCCCAGAAGGACCCCTCTTCCCTGGGCCCTAGGGCCTCTGCCTGGACCAGCGCCCAGAGGCCAAGGGGCAACATCACTCAATATCTAGACACTGACCAAAGGCCTCCAAGACATTAACCTCTAGGGTGTGCCTGGCTCCCTGTAAGGTAGGCACTGAACTGACAGACCAGGACACTGAAACCCAGAAAGGTTTGGTCACTTGCCTAAGGCCATATAGCTGGGAATTTACAATCCCTAGGGAGGAAGAGAGCTGGGGAAGGAAAAGTGCTAGGGAAGGAAAATGGGACCATACCCCCAGAGGGTGGCTGGGGTCTGCATTACCTGCAGACAGCTCTCCAAGGAGGGGGTTGGTAGGCTGGGCCCCAGGCTGCAGGGTGCCCAGGGGTGAGTCTCCTAGGATCCCAGGCTTCTAGGAACAGAGCAGAGACAGCTGGAGACAGGGTGACCTGGGTAGCAGACAGGTGTCACTCAGAGTCTTGGTCACAACTCCCGCACACCCAGACTCCAGCCCAGAGTCAGTGACAGGGAATACTTGCATGTTAGGGACTATAACCCCAAGCTCTCCACTACTACCAGACACATAAAAGTGACAGTCCATGGGCACCCAGACCCCTGCCGATGATCACAGGTCGTGTCCACCACAGCCACATATGTGATAGTCACAAAGGGTTTTGGTCACTCTCATCACACAATGGTCCAAACTGGCAAATTCAGTGTCACTTACCACCAGACACAGCCAATCACTGAATACACCCCAGTAAACTAAGCCAGTGGAATTGTTTTGTCTGTATATTATGTGCATCTGCAGCAGTTCTGGGGGCAGGATGAGGATTGGAAGTTCTTCCCCAGAAGCAGGATGACTACTCACAACCTGCTACAGTACTGTGGTGTTTGTAGCCACACCCAGATTCAGGTTGTAAATGGGTCTGTCCAGGTGTAGCCTGACCTGCTCCTGGCTATCAAGGCCAGCTGTCCCTGGCAGAGTGAGAAAAGGCAAACCTTGCCCTGAGGGATGAAGAGGCTGGTCATCCTGGGCCCCAGATATGGCACAACTCCACTGATAGACCACTGGCAGCACCAGGGTGCTGGAAAGGGGAAGCGAAGGGGCAGTGCGGTGCGGGGTGAGGAGGAGCCCGATGCCCAGTATGATAGTTACCTTCTGGCTCTGGGTCTGCAGGGCAAGCTGCAGCAGTGCTGTGGACAGGGCAGGCCCGCTGAGCAGAGGCATGGCTGGGGGGGCACCCAGGAGGCCTGGGGGAGATGCAGGAAGCTGGGTAGTAGTCCTGGCTAGACACCTCCTTGTCCCCACTACATTCAACATCTCCTCAAGACTGCTGAGGGGGCAGGAAACTGAGGCTCTCAGAGGGTACTTGATGTCCCAAAGAAGGGTCCAGAAAGGCAGGATCCACCCCAGGAAGGGACAGCCCTCGCCTCCCACCACCCCGCCTGGACGCAGGACCTGTTCCCCTGAAAGGAGCACGAGCTGGCTGCCCCGGCTGTGAGTGGCACAGTTCCCAGCTACCTCCATCCTCAGCCTATTTCTGCTCAAGGAGCTTCTGCCACTGAGTCTTGAGGAGTGCAGGGGTGGCATTCCACATGTGGGGTGGGAGAGATGAGGCTGCAGGCCCTGCTGAGGGCCTGGTGACCCTGAGGTCCCCTTACCCTGCTTGCCCCCTGTGCTGCCGTGGAGCAGGGGGTTGAGCAGCAGCTGAAGGGAGGCAGATGGGCCCAGGCTGTTCAGCAGCTGTAGTATGTTTGGCTCAGGCAGGAGCCCCTTGCCACGATTGAGGGCCTACAGAGGGGAACACGGGTGGCTAAGAATGCTGGATGCCACAGTGGGCAGCCCCCAGGGGCCCAGAGATCTTGAAGGAGGCCCCCATGCCCACCCTAGGGCACAGTCCCTCCCACACGCTCACCGTGGCCTGGGCAGCGATGAGTGCAGCCAGCATGCTGCGGCCAGGAGGCCCTGGGGCGCAGAAGGAAACACGCAAGTGGCTGCCCCCCAGGGCCAGACCATCCGCCCTCTGTTGTGCTGCCTCTGCCATCTCAGCTGTCTCGTACTCCAGCACCGCGAAGCCCTTCAGCTGCCCGTCCTGGCCACACGCCAGCTGTGGAGGAGGTGGCCATGAGCACTGGGGCACAGAGACCTTACCACCCTAAGTGCCATCCCTTGTGTGAAGTGACAACAGGGACCAGATATTGCTCCCAATCATGAAAGCAAGCCCTCAGAGAGAGTGGACTTAGTGCCAGGAACTGTCCCACATCCTGTTCCTGATCTTTGCAATGGCTCTGAGGCTCTTTCAGATCCATTTTTCAGAGGCAATTGAGTCCCAGAAAGGTCAGCAGGTCCAAGGCCACAAGGCTGGTAGGAGGGCAGATCTAGGACTTGCCTCACATGGGTCAATTCCTCATGCAATGCCACGGGGAAGGGACTCTGATTAAGATTCTCAAAGGGTTGGGGTTGTGGCTCAGTGGCAGAGCACTTGCCTAGCACAAGGGAGGCACTGGGTTCCATCCTCACCACCACAAAAAAATGAAAGAAAAGGCTACTGTCATGTATAACTAATTAGAACAAATTTTTAAAAAATAAATAAAATATAAAAAATACAAAGGTATTGTGTCCATCTACAACTGAAAAAAAAAATTATCGAACACACTGAAACACAAGGTGGGGGACTGGCAGGTGTTCTGGAGTGCTGCCTGAAGTGGGCTGGGAAAGGTGCATGGCCTTGGATGAGGCAGGTGCCTCTAAGATGGGGTTCAAGGCTGACAGGGCCAAGTAGGTTGGAGGTCATTCAGACAGCACAGAGGTAAAGACATGGTCAGAATAGGGACATCTCTCAGCTCCCTTGACAGCAGTCATTTGGCTCTTAAGGCCCACATTCCTTTATCCAGAAACCTGGGTTCAGATATGTTCCAGGACTGAGACTTGGAGATTAGGACTGCACACAGTGTATATCACATGCCAGTCACCCCTGGAGGGGTCTAGGGCAGCTTACTAGACCTCAAAGACACAACTGCTTTGTAGCAAGGATAAAACAGAGACCACATATGACCCACTTTGGTTTAGGTCAGGCTTTGTTGCCAAGTGGATCTGCCACAAACTCAGGAACCAGTCTCCACGTTTTCAGGGTATTTGGGGTGCTAGAATTGTAGGTAGATCCTGCCCCAGAGGAAGCAGATGCTATGAGTACACTCAGCCCAGTGGTGACTGGTACCAGTGGCCCCCCAGCCTATAAGTGTGCAGTCTATAAGTGTCAGTCACCAAGGGACCTCCCTGCATACTTACAGCCTGGGGAGCCACTGGTGTTTGTCACTGTACTACAGAGGCCAGTGCCTGTCCTTCACAGATGAGGAGACAGAGGCTCAGAGAGGGTGGGACTAATGTCTAGCCTACCAAACCAAAGCTGGGTTCAGAGGCAGCCAGGCTGGTGCTGTTCACAACACTGGCTCCCTGGGGTGGCAAAGGCTGTCCTAAGTGACTCACAGATGACTTTGGTCAAAACCAAAGTGCAGAAACCTAACCAAACCAGGAATGGCAATTTTGGGGGTAAGTAAAAGGAAGAGCATGAATATGTATACCCATTTTGAAATGCACATAATACAGGTTGAATACCTTCTTGGAAATGCTCAGGACCACGTGTTTGAGATTTTGGAGTTTTTGAGATTTTGGAAAATTTGCAAGGACTTTATAGACTGAGCATCCTTAATCCAAAAATCCAAAATCTAGCCCCGGGCGTGGTGGCGAACGCCTGTAATCCAAGCGACTTGGGAGGCTGAGTCAGGAGGATCACGAGTTCAAAGCCAGCCTCAGCAACTTAGCGACGCCCTTAGCAACTCAGTGAGACCCTGTCTCTAAATAAAATACAAAATAGGGCTGGGGATGTGGCTCAGTGGCCGAGTGTCCCTGAGTTCAATCCCTGGTTCCAAAAACAAAACAAAACAAACAAACAAAAAATCCAAAATCTGAAACTTTTTGAGCATCATGTCAGTCTGTGCTCAAAAAGTTTTGGGGCTGGGCATAGTGGCATGCATCCAGAGTCCCAGGTAATCAGAAGGTTGAGGTAAGAGGATTACTGGAGCCCAGAAGTGGAAGGCCAGCCTGGGCAACATAGTAAGACCTCATCTAAAAGAAAAAAAAAGTTTCAGATTTGAGTGTTTCCTATTTCAGAAGTTCAGATTTGGTATGCTCATCCTATACAATCTTGGTAGAAGGAGACAAATTGGTGTGGGTAGGATCAGCCAGAGAAAGTGTTGGGGGCTGGGAGAAAATCTTTGCCACTGGCATTTCAGGATGTGTTGAATTTTTAATATATGACTAGACTGCCTGTTTACCAAATAAGTAAGCAGAAAAGTCTTCCCAATATTCAACGTCTTGTGATACCTGCTTTGTTTTTATACACACACACACACACACACACACACACACACACACACACAGGGATGGAACCCAGGGTCTTGCAAATGCTGAATCACACTGAGCCCATGATCCTGCTTTATTTATTTCTATAGCAAATTTTGCACGCACACGTGTGCGCGTGCGCACACACACACACACACATTCCATATAGCAAATATTTTAAAGCAACTTTTATTTTTTTGGTATTGGGGATTGAACCCAGGGACACTTAACCACTGGGCAATATCCCCATCCCTCCTGCCTCTTTTTATTTTGAGACAGGGTCTCACTAAATTGCTTAAGACCTTGCTAAGTTTCTGAGGCTAGCTTTGACCTTGCCACCCTTCTGCCTCAGCTTCCCAAGCTGCTGGGATTACAGGCATGTGCCACTGTGCCTGGCTTAAGGCAATTCTGTAATCAAATAAAGCAATTAAGAGGTGTAAATCTGTCCATGAATAAATGGCAAAATGCACTGGAGTGGGTTTCTGTGGACTACTAGGTGTTCTCAACTCGACTGTGGAGAAAACAAATGCTCCCCACCAGGATGGCAAATTTGTAGCTTGGCATCTGGCATTGTACCTTGCCTAGCTTAGAGTGTGGGCCCCAGGTCACTAAGCTTGCCTCTCACTGGATGGCTGATCCTGGCAGGTCATAGCACATGCACATCCTTGTCCCTGCTTTTCTCATCTGTAAAAATGAGACCAGCAACTGGATGCACCTGATGGAATCATTATAGGCATTAAACAAGGTGCTCAACAGAGGGTAAGGAAGTCTCCCATTCCAGGCAGCATGGTTTTGATGCTATAGGAGGTTAACAGACCAGGGCCCTGTACTTGCTGAGTGCCCAAGCAGCAAGTGCTGGCTTCAGCTCAACTTCAGAGGGAACTTCAACTTCACCCCTGGTCAGGCCTAGTTCAGAGGCCCAACACACATCTCTCATAATCATGCCTATCTTCCAGAGACTCAGAGGGTCAAAGGACAACATGGTTTCTCAACATGGGGTCTAAGGCACATACCTTGACCTGTCTAAGTCCCAGCCCATCCTCCATTCAGGACCCCTGCACATGACTGTGAGCCGCTCACAGATGGTTACTTCAATGCCTGATACACACCAGCAAATACCTGGTGAAGGGCTGGTGTGTGTGTGTATGTGTAGCTGAGTGGTAGACTGCTTGTCCAGCATATGCAAGGCCCTGGGTTCAATCCCCAAAACCAAAAAATAAAAATAAAAATAAAAATAAATGAATGAGGGCTTGGATTGTAGCTCAGTAGTAGAGCACTTGCCTAGCATGTATGAGGCACTGGGTTCAATACTCAGCACCACATATAACAAAGTAAAATACAGGTCCATTGACAACTAAAAAAATACTAAAAAAAAAAAAAAAAAAAAAAAAAGAAAGAAAAAAGATTAAATGTGTGGTACATGTGTAAACAAAGGAATAAATAAGGAGCTGTTCACAATACTTTACCAAAGAACTACTAAGATGCGTGTGGGGGCTGATGCCTGCAGTCCCAGATAATTGGCAGGCTGAAATGGGAGGACCACCTGGTTCTAGGGGTTCAAAGCCATCCTGGGAAACATAGTTGAGACCTCATCTCAAGAAACATACTAACAAAAACCAGAGCATTACTAGCCTAATTTCAAGATGGGTAAACAGAGGCTCAGGGAAAAGACCTATAGCTGGCCATGACCCTTGCAGTCCTTAGCCTCCACACAAGAGAATGAGGTCACTGAGCTAACTGGTCTTTTTCCAGTTCCACAAAGCTCCCAGCACATAGCTGTGCAACAGAAGGTAGCAGATGCATGAATAATAAGCACACAAGGAAACAGGTTCCCAGGGATGCCTGGGTTAAACGGGGCACCAACACTTCCTTTACACGCAAGGTTGTAGTGCTGAGTTTGGAACCCAGGAACATCCCATTTGAGCCCACATGCTGATTTCTGGCTGGCCCAGGACTCGGGAACCACACTGCAGCACGGATCCTGACACTGCCAGGTTCTGGCTATATAATTGCGAGCATATCACTTTATCACCTCTGTGCCTCAGTGTCCTGAAAATGGGCACAAAACCTGTTTCTCTGTGTTGTTACAGGGCAGTAAATGCATGAAAAGCGCTGAAGGAATAGTCCGCTTGGGCATCTGTGGATAAGACTTCTAGAGACTCTCAGAGAGCTTGCCCTGGTTTGTTCTTACCCTACTGTGCCTGACACAGGGCAAGGAACACAGAGAAGTGCCTGGCATGTGTGACTTGAACAAACAGGAATTGTTTTGCCAACCCAATGAAACTGAGTCACGGACAATGAGTGACCTTCCCGGGTTTCAAAGTGGGGCCAGAATCTGGCCAAGCCCAACTTTGACCTCAAGACTGCAAGGTCCTCCTGAGAGACCCTGTTAGACCCCATCTGGTACATGGATGAGTGAATGATGAAGTGGGCAGGACTCGATCAAGATCAGCAATTCTAAGGCAGCTCTGCCTCCTTTGATGGGAGGAGGACCCAACGGAGGTGTGCAGTTGCGCAGGATTCACATCCGAGCCCTCCACTCCAATTCTAGGTTCTCACCCTCTGCCCAGGTCCTCTTCTAAGAATCCTATTCAAAGTTGTGTGGCTACTGCTTTACTGAAAAGGGAACCAGATTAGAGAAGTAGCTGACTCCAAAGGACCCTTCACAGGTACTCTGGGCTGGCACCTGCTCCCCAAAGTCGCCTGCACTGGGCCCCAGACTCACCTGGCAGAAGGTGGGTACGTGGACTGCGGATAACGCCCGACGCAGAGCATCTACATCACTGAAGCCTGGTGGCAGGCGGTCAACACAGAGGCAGCGGGAGTGGAGTAGGGCAGGTGTTAGCTGCCCAGCATCTGTCCAGTGCACATATAGTGTGCGGGGGCCCAGCGGCTTGCCCAGCAGGTCCGACTTGGCACGGGCAGCAGAGTCCTTCTTCATGTACTCCGCAAATCCGTAGCCCTTGGAGTGGCCAGTGCGCTCACTGTAGACCAGGAAGCAGCGCTCCAGGCTGCCAAAGGGCCGCACCAGCTCCTCGAACTGAGCCTGTGTGAGGCTAGGGGGCAGGTTGGCCACACACAGCAGGGCATCTGTGGGTTGCAACTGCACCGACAGCTCGCGCTCCCGCAGGCGGCTCTGGTGAAAAGCACTAATGGCGGCTTCGGCCTGCTCCCCATTCAGCAGGGTCACAAAGGCTGCAGAGCAGTGGGGGCACAGGTAAGCTGGGGTCCCTGAGGGCCTGCCCCCAACTCCATGCTGTCTAAACCAGATCTGACTTCAGAATGAAGCCACAAGACATCTCAGGCCCCAGCTAATTCAAATAGTTACCAGTATTGAGCAGTTTATACAGGTAAGTCAGTCAGCCACTGTGGCCACAGAGTTCCATGAGGCCCACTCCCTACTGTCACCCCTATACCTGATCACAATCTACAGCAGTGTTCACCAGCTGCATGTGGATCTGTCCTAGGAACTTAGTGGGACACTTGGGTGATAATGAGAGTAGTAGTTAATAGCCGGGTGCGGTGGTGCACGCCTATAATCCCAGCACTTGGGAGGCTGAGGCAGGAGGATCGGGAGTTCTAGCCTCAGCAACTTAGCGAGGCCCTAAGCAACTCAATGAGACCCTGTCTCTAAATAAAAAACAAAATAGGGCTGGGGATGTGGCTCAGTGGTGGAGTGCCCCTGAGTTCAATCCCCAGTACCAAAAAAAAAAAAAGAGAGGAGTAGTAGTTAAGGATATGGTCAATGGAGTCTGGGTTTAAGCCCCACATCCAAAGTGGGCTCTGAGCTTTTTCATGTCAAATGGGAATAACTTAATCCTCTCAACCACATGTCTGCTACAGAGGAAACAGGTCCCCTGTCCCCTGTCCCAGTAGAGAACGCTTGGACTTAAACCCAGGTGGTCAGCCCGGCATGGTACTGCATGCCTGTGTTGCCAGCTACTCAGGAGGCTGGGGCAGGAGGATTGCTTGAGCCTAGCAGTTCAGGGCTAGCCTGGGCAACACAATGAGACCCTGTTTCTAAAAAACAAAACAAACAAACAAAGAAGAACCAAGGCAGTCAAGGTCCCGAGGTCCATTCTGCACCCCTCATTGGTCACCATTTAATGCCACCAAATGCCCCTCAGCCACCTGCCATTCCAAATTATCAACTCACCTAGCAGTCACAAGAACTTGTTCCAAAAAGTACTCAAATGGTGCCACACCTTGCTCCAGTGTCTTCTCCCCAACCCTCCCTTTTTTGAAGGCTCTGTGAGATCTAACACCAGGGACATTTTATCACTAAACCACATCCCCAGTCCTTTTTATTTTGAGACAGGGTCTCGATAAGTTGCTTGGGGCCTTGCTAAGTGGCTGAGGCTGGCCTTGAACTTGCAATCCTCCTGTCTCAGCCTCCTGAGTCTCTGGGATTACAGGCATGCGCCACCACCCTCAGCTCCAGTATCTTCTTTTTGCAGAGCCTGCTCAGCCCAGCCTTATGGCCTAACTGACCTTTTGCATCTCTTGCTTCCTGGACCTCACCAGGCACACTGCACCTCGGGCCTCTGCAGCTGCTATTCCCCAAGTATGGAAGACAGCCCCTCATCCCTACCTAGTCAACCCAATCCACCTTGGTCTAAGGCCAAACATCACTTCCCTGGTGAAGCCACCCTGACTACTCCTATGATCCTGGTTCTGAGCTTGCATAGTATCCTTCCTATAGCTTTTGGTCCCAAGACCATTTCATCTTCAGGATTGAAGCTGTCAAATGATATCCTTTTTCCCAGACTAGACCATCTCTGTTTGGTTCACAGCTGTGTCCCTGGCACCCAGAATATAGAATAAGGATTTACTGAAAGACTGCACGAGTTAGAAGTGTCACCCAACATCTGATCCCCCATGCTTAGCACATACAGCTGGCTCCCTGAAGCCACAGGTTACACATCTGTAAATTCAACCAACCATGGATTGAAAATATAAGGGCAATTGTATCTGTACTAAACATGAACAGACGTTTTTGTTGTTCCCTAAACAATGAAGTATAACAATTATCTGTATAGCATATACATTGTATTTCATATTATAAGTCATCTAGAAATGATTTAAGATACATAGGATGTGTATAAGTTACATGCAAATACTATACCATTTTATACACTAGACTTGAGCATCCTCAAATTTTGGTATATTCAAAGGGGGTCCTAGAAACTACCTTCTGCAGATACTGAGGAGCAAATGTACTAGGTAGTCAGAAACTATCTGACTTCTTGTCCCCATGGCTGTTTACTAAGCATCTCATATGTGCCAGACACAAATGCTGATGCATCACTTGTCAGTTGCTTAAAGCCAGAGTGAGGACAGACCAGGATTCAAACGTGTGGTCTATCTGCCTCCAGGGCCCAAGAATGTAACTACTACCCTAGTCTGCCAGGTAGGAGATCTCCAAAAGGCACCTTCTCACCCAAGCTACAGTTTGTCAGTAAAGGCTCTATGAGGTCTAACACCTGGCACAATCCTGGCAGGACACATTCACCAAGGGCCTTTCACACAGGAGACCAAGGCTGAGAAGACCTGTCCCCTTTCCCAGTGAACTGCCCAACCCCACCTGGGTGCAGCCTGAATGGAAAAGGGGACAGATAAAAAAGAACCTCATGGGTGCTTGAGGAAGTGGAGAGGCTGGTGCACATTTTTGCAAGGCACTGCCAGGAAGGCCTCAGACAGGTTTTGGGGAAGAAAAGAAAAAAAAAAACAAAATCAGATTTGCAAGGAGACTGGAGTTGGGTCCCTGAGGGAAGCAAGGGCAGGCTAAAATCATGGAAGCAGAGAGGCTATGGAGGGGGACATAAAACAGGTAGAAGCCAAGAGAATGGAGGGCTCAAAAGAGAACAGGCCTGGGTGACTGGGTGGCTAGGGCAAGTAGAGAGAGAAGAAGGTGAGCCCCAAGTCCAGGTATCTAGTCAGATAGCACAGAGGAGAACATGAAGGATGCCCTAAAATGGGAATCTTGGACGAGGGACAGATTGGTGCTCATGCTGCACTGACCTTGGAAATGGTATTGGAACCAGTTAGGAGAGGAGATGCTGAGCCAGAACCCTCCCATCTTCAGATACTGTCTCCTCCTGCCCTGGCCCACCCCACTTCTCCACAAACCTGTCCCTTTGTATTTGTCCACAAAACAGTACTTGAGCTCATAGTCGCTGAGTAGATTGTGTACTTCCTGTGGAGACAGAAATCAGAGGACAGGGAGTCACTAAGGAGTGAAGAGAACAACCTGAAGCCACCTTCAGGTGGACGAACTATACAGGTGGGTGAATTACCACTGGCATTTTACAAAAGAGGAAACTGAGGTTCAACAACTTTATTTGCCCAAGAGCATTCAGCCCATCCCCAGCAGAGCTGGTATTAAGAGCCTGGCTGCAGATTCCATGCCAATAACACAACATAGAGTATGTGCCTTCAAGGGGGTTGCTGAACCTGTCTCAACCTCCATTTGCAAGTTGACTGTTTCTACAACTCTACAGTTAAGTATTAACAAACCCATTTGTATGTAAGGAAACTGAGGCTCAAAGAGATAAATAAACGTGCAGCTGGTCAGGGCAGCAGTGGGAATGCTACCCAGGGGTACCTGACCAGGGAGCTCATGTACTTAATAAGCTTAGATTGTGTGGCTTCACATGCCTGCCATTTCTCTCTTGATGACAGGGACACCTTCTCACAAGCCAGCTTCAAGGGCGAGACTGGAGGAATGCTTGTGCCAGATACACTGTACACTTTATAAGAGAGACAGTGTGTTCCCAGATGAAACATGGTCGGCACCAGGAGGAGTACCAGCTCTAGAAACAAATCAGACAAGGCACAGTGGCATCTGCCCCAAGTCTGTTCCAGATCAAGCCTTCCTAACACTCTTGGGACCTCACTTCCCATGTGCCCATCCATGGGCAAGAATGGCCAGTGGCAGGTATGTTGGTAGGCCAGAGAACACAGATTCTCAGCAGCAGGGAGAATGAACCAATGCAATCCCCTCCACTCCCACGGGGCACGGCGGTAGCAATGGCCCTTCCTGGGTCCAAAGAGCACTGGGGAGCACTGCCCTGGAAAAGGGCACTCCTAGCAGGAAGATTATCCAAGAGGAGCGCCACAGAACACAGGCCCCCTTTCCTGTAGGAAGATGATGGCAGTAGACCTCATTTTCCAAAAACAATCCTGAGCCTTTGGGGGAAGGCTGCCACAACTTCCGGATCTACCTCTCAGAGTGATGAATAAATGCGTGATATGGCAGGGCATACTCTAACCCTGAAACTTCTGGATATGAGATCCCGCCACCCGATGGAAGAGGGGGAAGGGTAAAGCACAATCTGAGCAAATGGCACCTCCCAATCCGGTATCCCATTCACAATCCCCCATAAAGGCTAAAGCTGCCTGCTCCCCTAACATTCCCCGCCCCTTTCAATCACTTAGTCTTGCCCAAGCCTGTGGTCGCCCCTAGCAACGCCCTCCCTCAATTCAAAGTTGGTTTCTCCCTTCATCACGGTCCCCCCACATCTCATTCTTGGTCTCTTCCGACCCCCGCGAGGATCCTGAGCTTGGACGCCCCCGCCGATGCCCCTCGGGCAACGCCGGCATTGGTGTCGCCTGTTTTCCCCCGCGCACGCGCACGGTGGTATTTCCCGCCACGCTCCCACACAGGCCCCCCCATACCTGGTTGGTCACGTCCCCCGGGAGGCCCCGGATCAGTATCTTGCGGCGGTTACGGAACTGGCGCTCGGTGTGTTCCAGACGTTTCCGGATCTCTTCTGGATCTAGCGACGGCAGCTCTTCTTCGGGCGCCCGGTGCTCCGCGGCATCGCTGGCTTCAACCTCAGTCCCAGCCTCCGGGCTCAGCGGGGGCCGGTGAGTAACGGACACGTCGGCCGCCATCTTGGGAAACCCGGCGCCTTCTGGGACCAGCGAGCCAGGGCGGAGCGGCATAGAGCGGCAACGAGGGCGCGCTCGCCTATTGGCCGAGAAAAGCCCCGCCTGTCTCCCGTTGGCCAAAGCCCAGTTCGAGCCGCGTCTGGGTCACCACGGACTCCGCCCCCTCCCTCCGAAGCAGGGCCATTCAGTAGATTCGCTGAGCCGTAGGAGAGTCCCGCGGCGCCGATGGAATCAAGCCGTGGACCACGGAGTTTAGAGCCTTTATTGATGAAGCAGCCCAGAATACAACCAAAGCCCCCGCCGTCTTTGACCCAGGATCCTGGCGTTCCGCAGCTCAGGACAGCTCTAACTCCTCTGTCTTTTCCGACTGCATAGGCCTGAGGGGCACCGAGGCGCTTGGTTGCTTCACGTGGTAGCTGCCACTTCGTTTCTGCATCCCGCAGATGTATATTAAGGCCGCTACGACAGTGACCACGCCTAGAATCACTAACACCCCTATGAGGATGCTGATCGAGAGGGGGTTCCGATCTGCGCAGAGAAGCTTGGAGTAAATATGCGTTCTCTTGTCACTCCTGAGCTTGACCCTCGATCCCCACAGCCCCTTTTTGGCTCACCCTGAACGTGCATCTCCACAAGCAAGGTGCACTTGCCCCTTGGACTGACTGCCTGACAATGATAAGTGCCATTGTGTTGTAACTTGACAAGGAATGGGGTCCCGATGGGCACCTCACGTCCGGAGCCTTCATGCAGACACTGTAGCTGGGGGGCCGGGTTGCCTCGGGCCTCGCACTGCAACACATGATGAGTCCTATCTTTCCACACCAATCGCTGAGGACATTTGGCCGGGTCAATCTTGGGACCATCTGTGAAACCACCATGTGATCAGACCCCAAAATTCCCGAGAGGCACAATGGGGCAAGGGAAAGTCAAGTCTTCCCAAGACAGGTGAGGAATTAAAAGATCTGAGTGGGAACTCACACAGGACACGCAGCTGGACAGTCACGTTCCTGTGCAAGACCTCTCCGTCCACTTTGAGGGTAGCATTGCAAAAGAAATAGCGCCCGTCGTCGCCCTCCGTGGCAGTTACCTGAAGCTGGGCGGGTTCCCCTGGAGCCCGGGCCAGATCCCCGTCCAGCATGACCTGGACTCGGGCCCCAGCGGTGCAAGTCACATTCACTTTGGACCCCTCGGTGACGTTGGTCTCACTCAGGTTCAGAATGGGCCCTAGGAAGGCTAAAGGCAGGGCATTGCCCAGGGGCTTATTGGCCACAACCCTCCCACGCTCTAGCCACGCCCTCCACCTGCCCCTTCCTCTCAGGGTTTCCAGGCCAGGAGTTTCAGGCCCTGCCCCATTTGGGGTGTAGGTCCCACCCACACTACAACTCTAATTTGGCAGCTCCTGGTCTCTCCTTTCCCTTGCTTAGTCTCCGCCCTCAAGTGCCTTGCCCTGGAGCTGCAGGAGGTCCTTCTTTGTACCGCCTCTGGAACTTTTTGGTCCCATCCCTTCTTACTGAAGACAGTTAAGTTCGCCTGGGCCTGGCGACTTTCACCCCCCAGGGTCACATTGCAGACAATTTCCTGGGCACCCTCCTGGTCCGCCCGTGCTGTGACTGTAGCTGTGGCCCTGAGCGTGTCCCCGTGGATCATGACTGCAGGATTCAGCATCTGGTCCCCCAGCGCCAGCTGGACTTGGGCTTCAGAGGCTGGGAACAGCCCATCCAGAGTGCAGTCTACTGGCCGCGAGGTGCCCACCTCCAAGGACAGGGGAACCACAAGGTGCGGTGTAACCATGGGCAGGGCTAGGGAGAAGGATAGGTGTGAACAGGATGAAGCCTCACACAGCATCCCTCCTCCCTGCACCCAGTGGCCTCCACTTCATAGCTTGTGACCTCTCACTCCCTTCCCAAAACAACCCACATGGCATAGCCTTCCTCATGGGGCCTTCCCAAAAGATCCCCCAGCGTCAGGCCTTTCTTCTGGGGCTACCTTGTCAGTGACCAAGGGTATGCCTTCCCAGAAATTCTCGAGGTCCAGAACACCCCCTACTCTGACTCAGCTCATCACCCATCTTCAGCCCCTTCCCTCACCGAAAGTTCGGAGCTGCCGGGGGGCCGAGGTGTTCTGGAACAGTCCCAGCCCTCGGGACTGCAGGTCCAGTTCCGCTCGGCACATGAAATTGGCACCATAGTCACCTCTGCCCGCCAGCACTGTGGCAGTGACCTCTGCTGGCTCCCCCATGGCTGGTTGCCGGCTCAGTTCCTCCTCCCCACGGAGCAGCACCAGGGTGAGCTGGGCCCGGGGCGCCCCGCCCCACGCTTGGCATCGCAGGGTGAGATTCTCACCCACTGGCTGCCAGGGGGGAAGGAGGTCCAGCTCCACTCGCTCTGGGAACCCTGGCAGAAGAGGGGAGAATGATATTTGTCAGTCAACCGACCCTACAACCTTCCCCCCGCTTAAGATAGGGTGTCCCTGCCCAGAACTGTGGCCCCGAACAAATCTTCCTTTTTGTTTTGTTTTGTTTTTGTTTTTGTTTTTGTTTTTGACTACATTTTTTTTTCTGGTGCTGTGGTTAGAACCCAGGATCTGTGGCATGCTAGGCAAGCACTGTGCTCCATCACCACCCTCCTGTTGACCTTCGTCAGTTTATTCTAGCAAGCCTTCAGAGGGCAGAAGAGAAATTTCCTTTCAACCCTACAGCAGGCACTAAAAGTTAAGATTTTCTGTTCCCAAGGACATCATAGCTAAAAAGGAAAAAAGAAAATGAGGAAGGAAGAAGACAGACATTTTTTTTACCACTTACGATATTCGTATTAGTCATTAAAGTTCCTGTTTATTTAGATTTTTCCTTATACTTTCCACCTTCAACTTCAGCCACCTTCATGCATACATCAACCTAGTGAAATCTTGAATATTCTTCCTTTTTATGGATGGGGAAACAACTCAGAGAGATGAGGTGATTTGCTCAGGGACACAGCCAAAAAGTGACAAAGCCAGGTTAGAACATGGGTCTTCCAAATCATAGGTGTGCCTCCTGGATGTCATACCTAGGGACTAACTAGCTTTTTCGTGCTAGCTTCTGGCCTTGACTCCTACCATGGTCTCTCCCAGAGATTTGTTCTGTTTTCTCTAATCAGTTCCAGGTGCTCCCATCTCTCGCAATTCACCTGCCATGCAGCAGCCTCTCAGGATGCTCTGGCACGAAGTCACTGGGAGGACCTCCAGGTTGGTCCTCTCCGAAATGTGGCTGCAGTGCTCCTCACAGGCACACCTACCTAATCCTGAGCCTGCCAGGTGTGGTGGTGCACGCCTGTAATCCCAGTGCCTTGGGAGACTGAGGCAGGAGGATCGAGAGTTCAAAGCCAGCCTCAGTATTTAGCAAGTCCCTAAGCAACTCAGTGAGACCAGGTCTCTAAATAAAATACAAAAAAGGGCTGGGGATGTGGCTCAGTGGTAAAGTGCCACTGAGTTCAGTCTCTGGTATAAAAAGAAAAAAAAACAAATCCTGAGCCTCCTTTGTGGAGCAGGTCACTCTTGGCCTTGACAGCCCAAAGCTTGATCTTGAGCTGTTACAGATTTCCATCGACTGACTGCTAAAGAAGATATTTAACATCTTAATTTGTACAATTTGAATATGTCTTCGCCTTAACCTGGGCTACCACTGGGCAGGGTCAGTGGCCTTTAGGTCAACACTTGATGCTAGTAATTGAGATCTTGGGGTTGGCAGGGGAAACCCTGACGTATATAGCATGTAGCCAATTCCTGTGGTGTAATGCTCCCACTCTGACTGACTCCTGCAGAGTTGGGAAGAGATGGCCATAGCTTGCTCTCCTTGGCCAAGACAAAGAGAACTGGACAAAGGCACCTCAGTGAGTACCCTCTGGAAGCTTCCGGTCTGGACGATGAGGCCAGGTCATGGTCATGGTAAACTCACAGACACAGACAAGAACATACAAAGAAACATTCATAGGCAAATAAACCCAGATGTCTACATATGTACTTAGCAATATAGATACAAGGCTTTGGTGGAGCTCAGTGGTACAGCACAGGCTTAGCATGTGAGAGGACCTGGGCTCTACCCCAGTATCAAAAAAAAAAAAGGGGGCACATCGACATACACACACACACACCCTGACAGGGACATGCACAAACATTCTGATACACAGAAGGATACACACAGGCAGAGACAATGGTGCACAGAATACACATTCACCACAGCCAGGCATGGCGGCACACACCTGTGATCTCAGTGCCGGGAGGCTGAGGTGGGAGGATCACAAGTTCAAGGCCAGCCTCAGCAACTTAGAAAGGGTCTGAGCAACCTAATGAGACCCTGTCTCAAAATAACAAAAAGAGCTGGGGATGTGGCTCAGTGGTTAAGTGCCCCTGGATTCAATCCCCAGTACCCTCTCCCTGAAAAATGGACATTCATAGACACACAGATGCTAACATACAGATGTACGTGTACACTCTCAGACAATGCACACGTAGGTACACAAACATGTACATAGACACTGACACTCCCACAGGCATATACACAATCACACACACACAGTACACTTATCTATGCACATTTTACAAATCAGTAGTCACCATGAGTCATGGAATCTGCTCTTTGCTTAGTTTATTCTGATCTTTGCTTTTTGTTGTTGTTTGGTTGGATTTTTGGGGTTTTTTTTTTGCAGTACTGGGGATTGAACCCAGGGCTTCACAAGCATCCTGCATTCTACCACTGAGTGTTTTTTATATTTTATTTGAGACAGGGTCTTGCTAAGTTTCCCAGGCTGATCTCAAATTTGCAGTCCTTCTGCCTCAGTCCTTGAGTAGCTGGGGCTACAGAGGTGCACCACCACACTTGGATATTTTATTTTATTTTTATTATTTTAATTAATTAATTAATTTATTTATTTATTTATTTATTTTGGGTACTGGTTGATACTGGGGATTTAACCCAGGGCTGCTCTACCACTAAGCTGCACCCCCCAGACCTTTTTATTTTTTGAGACAGGGCCTCACTAAGTGGCTCAGGCTGGCCTCAAACTTGCATTCCTCCTGCCTCAGGAGGATCCCTCACTAGGATTACAGTCCAACTTTGCTCTATTTTTTTTAAATACTAAGCAACTCTGAATGATCCCTAAGGAACCAGTAAGGGGAGGGCAGGGCAGGGTTTGGGTGCTGGGTGTAGCTGGGTGAGCGCTTGCCTGGAATGTCTGAGGCCCTAGGTTCCATCCCCAACGTGGGACAGGCTGCTTTCTGGGATCCAGGGAGATTGACCTGTATGCTTTGGTGTGCAGTTGAGATGCATTTCTCTGTCTGCTTGCCTCTGTCTCTTTTGCACACAGGTCCATGTCTGAGGCCTCCTCTGTTCCTGCAAACTCAGGATCCCTATTCCTCAGAGTCATTGGCCATGTGCCCCAGCACTGAGCAAGGCCTGCCCCATCCCCAGGCACATCCACTCACGGTACACAGTGATGCTGGAGGAGCTTGTCATCTGGGAGCCATTACAGAACCCAGAGCAGATGATCTTGCTGTCGCCAGTCACGTTGCTGAGGCGGAAGGCTGCCCAGCCCTGGTTTTCACCTAAGGTTTCCTTTAGTAGGGATGTTTCCAGGGCAATGAGCTTAGGGTGAGGGCAGCTGGTGCTGCAGTTAACCACGAGGGACCCTCCGGCAGGAAGCACTGGGTCCTGGGGCTTCACCTGCAGAGAGAACTCCTGGCTCTGGCTCTGGCTCTGGGCACCTGCAAGAACAGGAGGAAGTTCTGTGGTTGTTCGGGTACCCACAGCCCACCCAGCCGCAGGCCCCTTTCATGCTAGGGTAACGGTCTCTCCTCTTGTGATATGCTCAGTAGTGAGGAAGGAAGGATTGATGAGGGATGTGGAGGGCTTGGGAGGAGGCCAGGGGAGACTGACTCGGCCTGCAGGGGAGGTGAGTTGAGGAAGACTTCCTGTAAAGCCGGTTTTGAAGCCTAAGTCGGAATTCTAGTAGAGGGACCCACACAGGCAAATGTTGGGGTGTAGACAAACCTGGGAGTTAATAGGAGGTCTTTAGCACTGAGAGAGAGGAGGGAGGGATGGAGGGAGAGAGAATGAACGTGTGCGGCTGGACAGAGCCTAAGTCACAAACAGGGACCCAGCCACCACAAAGATGAGTCCGGGAGCTAGAACTTTCTCCTGGGGTACGCTAGGGAACCCCTTGTCAGATCTGCATTTGACTGAAGGGTTTCCAGTGGCGAGGGCTGCAGGATGTGGCTGCTTCACTTTCTCTGTTCCCCCAACCTCTGCCAGTCCCTGACCCCAGCCCGCCCTGCTTGACCAGTCTCACCTAGGGGCGGCAGACAGCTGACCAACAGCGGGAAGACCAAGAGAGTCGGGTAGGCCCTCGGCAGCAGGCTGGAGGGCATCTTGGTGGCCAGGCTGAGAGAGGAAGGTGCCTTTAGGAAGTGTCCTGCAGGGGACCAGGGAGGAGGCGGAAGCCAGCAGTTCAGATTACAGAAGTGCGGGGGCTGCGTCTTGCCCCAGGCCTGGGCTGGGCAGGGGGAGGCTCTGGCCCCAGGGACCTAAGATGGAGGCCCAGGTGGGGACCAGCAATGGGGAGTCTACGACAAGGACAGGGCAGGACCCTGTTGCTGGCATCCAAATGAACTCACAGGAAATGCTGACAGAATTGACGCTGCTTTTGCTGTCAGTCCTGAAGCCTTGAGGGTGGGGACTGAGACACCTTCCGGCTGAACTTAGGTGCAGGGACTGGGTTATGTCCCCAGAGAGGAAGTTAATGGGAGGCCTCAAGTACTGTCCTTGAGGCAATAAGTTAGCATTTCTTTTTCTTTTTTTTTTTTCTTTCTTCCTTCTTTCTTTGAGCCCGGGTCTCACTATTGCCCAGGCTGCCTCCAACTCCTGGGCTCAAGCAATCCTCCTGCCTCAGCCTCCTGAGTAGCTGGGACAACAGTGTGTGCCATCTTGGCTGGCAATAGGTGGGATTTCAAGGCAGCATTTCAAGGGGTCCCAACATGGGGATTTCTAGGCCTAGTTTCAAGAGGTTTGCGTGAGATTGCAACGTTCCAGGGGGCAAGTAAGAGATGTGGAGGCCATGGTGAGGGTGCCTTAGGAAGGTGGAGCCATGAAAATGGAAGAAGTCAACATTTATTGAACTTGTGTGCCAGGCCCTGTATTGACCACTGACTGACTCCCATAGGATCTGCGCATTTGAAGATTTGGGGGGCCCCGTTTCCTGCAGGCAGTCCTGAGGTGGGGTGTTTTGGGCAGAGTTGGGTCCTAAGCCATTGTCTCTTTAGGGTGCTACTTGCGGCTGGCAAGAACCACCATTCTGTTCTCCCCTTTCTGCCCTCTCCAGGCAGCTGGTCTCTTTACTCCAAAAGAAGGGTCTAGGGATCTGGAATCTAGACATTTTCCCTTCTTGCACCCCATCTCTGGCCTCTGGTCAGCCTCCTGGGTCTCTGATCTGAGACCAGAGAGGGACCTTGTTGCAGGCTTTGATGCTGCCCTGCATTCACCCACTCTGCCCAAGCCTAGGTTCACCTGGAGCACCCCCACCTAGGTTGCCCCTCTGCTGCTCTCCCCATCCCCCAAACAATGCATTTCCCACCCTAAGTTGAAAACTAATTCTGAAACTAAAACCCAAATCAAAAGTATTTTGTAAGCCTGGCACCACCTGGCGTATGCCTGTAATCCCAGCAACTTGGGAGGCTGAGGCAGGAGGATCGCGAGTTCAAAACCAGCCTCAGCAAGGGCAAGGCGCTAAGCAACTCAGTGAGACCCTGTCTCTAAATAAATTGCAAAATAGGATTGGGGATGTGACACAGTGGCTGAGTGCCCCTGAGTTCAATCCCCAGTTCAAAAAAAAAAACAAAAACATATTTTGTAGCTGGGCACAGTGGCACACACCTGTATCCCAGAGACTCAGGTCGAGGGAGGAAGGTCACAAGTTTGAGGCCAGCCTCAGCAATTTAGCAAAAGGAACTGTCTCACAATTTTAAAAAGGGCTGGGGATATAGCTCAGTGGTAGAGCATTCCTGGGTTCAATCCCCAGGACTCCCCCCAAAAAAGTATTTTACAAATATCCGATAAGGGATCAATATTCAGATTATAAAGAATTAGTATAATTTAACAACAAAAAATAACTCTGTTCAAAAATGGGCAAGAGATTCAAACAGACATTGTTCCAAAGATGTGCTTTTGGTCAGTAAGCATAGGAAAAGGCACTCAACATCCCTAGGAAATTCAGGAAATGCAAATCAAAACAGTGTAAACTGGACAGGCTACGTTTGCACGTGGTCCCCGCTGCTGGGGAAGCCAGTGCAGGAGGATTGCTTGAATCCAGGAGTTTGGGGCCAGCACCAAGACACCCCATATCAAAAACAAACAAAAGAAGACCCACAATGACACACCATTTCCTGCTCACTAGGATGCTATCACTAAAACAAACAAGGACCAAATGATAAATGCTGCTGAAGATTGGAAAAACAGGATGCTTGCGCTTTGTTGGTGAAGGTAACATGGCGTAGCTGCTGTGGAAAAGAGTTTGGCAGATCCTGAAAAATCTCAAACACAGATTGACTGTATGACCCAGCCATTCTATTTCTGGGTGTGTATAGCTTAAGGAACTGAAAGCAGGGACTCTGATATTTGTACACCCATGTTCAAAGTGGCATTACTAACAGTAACCAAAAGGTGGGAGCAACTCCAGCATCCACCAGTGGGTGAATGGAGAAAGGAAATGTGGTTGGTCTGTACATACAAGGAGATATTATGTAGCCCTAAAAAGGAAGGTAATTCTTCAAAGGCTACAATATAACAATACAAATCTTTTTTTTTTTCTTTTTTTGCGGTGCTGGGGATTGAATCCAGGGCCTTGATGCTTGCGAGGCAAGCACTCTAACCAACAGAGT
The DNA here is from genome assembly GCA_020662805.1 of Glaucomys volans. Taxonomy (NCBI): domain Eukaryota; kingdom Metazoa; phylum Chordata; class Mammalia; order Rodentia; family Sciuridae; genus Glaucomys; species Glaucomys volans. The sequence goes on from JAJEJO010054134.1 coordinate 33,472, forward strand.
TACATCCCCAGGCTCAAACCTTTTTTTTTTTTTCCCCAATGCTGGGGGTCGAACCCAGGGGCACTCTCCCACAGAGCAATATCCCAGCCTTTTTTTTTCTTTCTTTTGAGACAGGGTCTCACTAAATTGCCCACGTTGGCCTCAAATCAGCAATCCTCCTGCCTCAGCCTCCTGAGCCACTGGGATTACAGCTGTGCACTATCATGCCTGGCTTACATGGATAAATGTTGAGGACATTATGCTAAGTGAAATAGGTCAGTCACAAAGGACACATGTTAGACTGTGGCTCAGTGGTAGAGCACTTGCCTAGCATGTGTGAGGCACTGGGTTCAATCCCCAGCACTACATTAAAAAAAAATAAATAAAATAAAGGTACTAGCCGGGCACGGTGGCGCATGCCTGTAACCCCAGCACTTGGGAGGCTAAGGCAGGAGGATCTCGAGTTCAAAGCCAGCCTCAGCAACTTAGCGAGGCCCTAAGCAACTCAGTGAGGCCCTTCCCCTAAATAAAAATACAAAATAGGTCTGTGGATGTGGCTCAGTGGTGGAACGCCCCTGGGTTCAATCCCCAGCACCAAAATAAATAAATAAATAAATAAATAAATAAATAAATAAATAAAGGTACTGTGTCCATCAACAATTTAAAATATTTTTTAAAAGGACACATGTTGTGTGCTTGCACTTATTTGAAGTACCTCACATAGGCAATTCATAGAGACAGTAGAATAGAAGCTACCAGCGGCTCAGGTATGGGGAAGTTAGTGTTTAATGAGTATAGTTTGGAAAGATGGAAGAGTTCTAGAAATTATAATGGTATTGATTATACAATACTGTGACTGTATTTAATGCCACTGAACATTAAAAATGTACATTTAAAAATGGTTAAAATGGGGCTGGGGTTGTGGCTCAGTGGAAGTGCTTGCTTAGCCTGTGAGGCACTGGGTTCGATCCTCAGCACCACATAAAAATAAACAAATAAAGGTATTGTATCCATCTACATCTAAAAATATTTTTAATGTTTAAAACGGGAAAATATATAAATTCTCACACCAAAAAAAATGACATCGACCTATTTTGTCATATCTAAATATGAGCTGGATGGCAAAGCAATGGTTAGGTGAGCTGATCTACATTATAAAGCAAACGTGTCCCACATTCATTGTGGAATTTAGGGTGTTCTCTGTGCAATTCTTTCCATTCTTGTGGATGTCTGAAATTTTTCAAAATAAAATGTTGGAAAATAAAAACTGCATTCCGTAGGACTGGAGGTGCAGCCGTGTGGTGGAGGCCTTGCTGAGTATGTGCGAGGCCCTGGGTTTGATTACTGGCACCACAAAATTGCAAAACAGCAACAAAACCCCCACAGCCCTGCCAGGCACAGTCTGGCAAATTAGGGAGACCCTCTCCAACTTACAAAATACAAGGGAGGAGCTAGGGATGTGGCTCAGAGGTAAAGAGACCCTGGGTTCAATCCCCAATTCCAATGGGTTCAGTCCCTGAAGGATGTGGGCAGCTGCGCCTGTCACTTAAACAAGGACAAGCAGATCTGTGCTTCCTGCTGAGAACACAATGCCACCAGAGAAGGAATCTTTTTTTTTTTTTTTTAATATTTTGTTTTAGTTGTAGGTGGACACAGTATCTTTGTTTTATTTTTATGTGGTGCTGTGGATCGAACCCAGGGCCTCACGCATGCTGGGCAAGCACTCTACCACTGAGCCACAACCCCAGCCCCAGAGAAGGAATCTTGAAAAAACAAAATTGAAAGCAAACAGTTTACAGTTTGTCAAGTTCAGTGGAAAGAGGAATGTGTTAAACTATACCACAAAGAGGATATGCTTTTACAGTTCGTCAAGTTCAGTTGAAAGAGGAATGTGTTCAAGTGTACCACAAAGATGACATCATACTAGTAAAATCTATTTGGACAACAAATCTAGTTTCAACAACAAATGTGTTGCAAGGGGGGAAAAAAGAGAGAAAGCAGAACCCAGAGACTCACAGAGACTTTAAGGAAACTGCCCTCAGCTAGATGCATTTGTGGATCTCATTTGGATTTGGATTTGGATTTGGATTTGAACAAACTATAAACAGACAAAACACAAATATTTAAGAACCAATTGGGGAAATCTAAACCTTCACATGCTATGAGATGATATTGAGGAATTATCTTTGACCTTTTTCTGTGTGGATAATAACACTGTGATTACTGTTTGCAGTTATCTTTTTGAGATACATTTTGAAGTTTTCGCAGATGGAATGATACAATGTATGGGATTTGTTTCAGAATGATTCAGTGTCAGCCAGGCACAGGGGTGAACACCTGTAGTCCCAGTGGCTCAGGAGGCTGAAGCAGGAGGATTGCAAGTTCCAGGCCAGGCTCAACAACTTAGCAAGACCCTCCCTGTCTCAAAAATAAAAATAACTGGGGATGTAGCTCAGTGGTAAAGTGCCCTTGGGTTCAGGTACTGGGGGTGGGGATGGGGATAGATTCAACACAAGACTGGGGGACTGTGTTCAGTGGTAGAGCACATACTTAGCATGTGTGGGGCCCTGGGTTCCATCCCCAGCACCAAATTTAAATAAACAAGACTGAGCCTATCGTCCCTGCTCCTTTGTAGGCTGAGGCAGTAGGATTTCTGGAGCCCAGGAGTTTGAGACCAGCCTGAACAACATAACAAGACCCGCCTCAAACAAAAAACACAAGACCGGCCCCTTTTGATGCTGCCTGGTGGTTAAAGTGTAGATTTGTTACATTGTTCTCTCTAGTTTGGAATGTTTTAAATTGTCCATAATAAAAGGTTTTAAAAAGTAACTTAGACACTTCCACACAAAAACCTGCACGTGGATGTTTATAACAACTTTATTCATAACTGCCAGAACTTAGAAGCAAAGAGGAAGTCCTTCAGGAGCTGAACAGATAAACTGGAGTACATTCAGATGATGCAATATTATTCAATGCTGAAAAAGGGGGGGCTGGGGTCGAGGCTCAGTGGTAGAGCCCTTGTCTAGCAGGTGTGAGGCACTAGGTTCGATCCTCAGCACCACATGAAAATAAAAAAAAAAAAGGTACTGTGTCCATCTACAACTATGAAAAAAAAAAAAGAAGAAGAAAGAAAAAGAAAAGAAAGAAAAAAAGAACAAAACCCCACTTTTGGTTGGGTAGGGTGGAGCACTTGTGTAGTCTATGCAAGGCCCTGGGTTCCACCTTCAGCATGGCCAAAGAACCAAATCAAACCCCAGAAATGAACTCTCAAGCCACAGAAAGACACGGAGGAAACAAATTCATTTTGTGAAGGGTAAGAAGTCAATCTCAAAGGGCTACATACTGTGTGATTCCAACTTAATGACATTCTGGAAAAATCAACATTATGGAGACAGTAAAGAGATCAGTCTTGGGAGGAGTGGGATAAATAGGTGGAACACAGAGGATTTCAGGGCAGTGAAAAGACTTTGGATGACACCATATGGGTTATTGCATATTCGTCCAAATCAGTAGACTATGCAACCTCAAAAGTGAACCCTAATGTGAACCCAAATTTGGACTCTGGATGTTGGTAATATGTCAATGCACCACTCTCGGGTGCAATGGGGATATGAGGGAGGCTGTGGCCAGGCAGAAGTATGTGGGAACCCTGTACTTTGTACTCTGCTGAGAAATCTAAAACTGTTGTGTTTTTTTTTTTTTTAACATTTAAAAAAAATTTTAGTTGTTGGACTTATTTATTTATATGTGGTGCTGAGGATCAAACCAGTGCCTCACACATGCTAGGCAAGCACTCTACCACTGAGCCACAACCCCAGCCCTAAAAACTGCTTTTTAAAAGTTAAGATTAGGCCTATCTATTAAGATAGGTGGTGCACACCTATAATCCCAGCTATTCAGGAAGCTGAGACTCCTAGGAGGATCAGAAGTGGAGGCAGCCTGGGCAACTTAGTGGGACCCTGTCTCAAAATTAAAAAAAAAGAAAATAACGAAGGGCTGGGTTAGTAGCTTAGTGATAGTGTCTCTGGGTTCAGTCCTCAGCACTGCCAAAACAAACTACGAAACAGCCCAAACTGTTTTGGAATACTGTGGTACTTTCAGTCAGGAGAGCAATGAGAGTGTGTGTGGTACAGGGGAGCAAACTCAGGGCCTCATGCATGCCAGGCAAGCACACTACTGAGCCATCCCCAGCCCAACACAGTCTTTAAAAGTTCCTTATAGAGCCAAGCACAGTGGTGCATGCCTGTCATCCCAGCGGCTCCAGAGGCTGAGGCGGGAGGATCACTAGTTCAAAGCCAGCCTCAGCAACTAAGTGAGGCCCTAAGCAACTCAGTGAGACCCTGTCTTTAAGTAAAATACAAAAGGGGGGGGGGCTGGGGATGTAGCTCAGTGGGTAAGCACCCCTGGTTCAATCCCTGGTATTGGGGGGGGGGGGGGATGTTCTGTTTGGAGATGGAGAAGCAGAATACTTAACTGCCTTTCACAAATGTGCCTGACTTCATAATCATCTCAGATCAGGCCCATTCAGCAAAACACTTGACAAACACAGATTAACAATGGTATGGAATGTTTATTAAGCATCACTGCATGTCTCTCTGCTAGGCAATTTACACGCACCATCTCATCAGCGCTTTACACTTACATTCTGAGGTGCCAAGCACCAGCATCCCCACAGCTGAGAAGTGAAGCCCAGAGAGGTGAAGCCATTTGCATGTGGCCATACAGGAAGGAAAGTGAAATTGGCAAGGTCATATCTATGTGGCAAGTGCCCCCCACCCTGCCCACTTGGTACATTTAAGAAGTAGTTATTTAGTGCCTTCTGTGTACCAGGGAATGGTCTATTGGGTGGCTTAAACTTTCACTTTCGGTGCTGGGGACAGACAGGGCCTCTCTCATGGTAAGCATGTGCTCTTACCACTGAGCTCTGCCCCCAGGCTACCAGAATGTTCAGACGGGAGCAGAAGTTTAAGAGCTGAATCCAGCTACCTCTCTGGTATCTCATGCTAGTCGCATGCCCCCCAAAGTAGACCCCAGCTAACCCACTTTGCTGAAGATGGGCCCCAAGGACCACAGCCTCCAGCAGAGAAAATATGAGTTTCATTACCAGCTGATCAACATGGTGGGTTTCAAGTTGGAAGCTGGGAGAAGGCAAAAGGCTGGGATCCAAGGGCATGATTAGCCCCTTGCCCATCATGGGTCCTTCAGGGTCATGGTCAGTTTCATGGCCAGGGAAGTCAAGTCAGTTCACAGAGGTGGGGTCTCCAGACAGGAGTAAGGCACACGGGTGTGTGAGGTCAGCTTCCTCCTCTTGGCCTCCTCTAGGGTGGGAGCAGGAGGTGCTCTTCATGGGTACTGCCCATCCCCCAGGCAGAGCTGCCCTTGTGCCTCAGCACACGCTGAACACTGAAGGGGCCTGGCCTTGGTATTTCTCATGGACCATCTTGAGGATGGGTATGAGGTTCTGGAAGGTGGGGCGGAAGGAGGCCTCTGCCTCCCAGCAGTTCTTCATAAGATGATAGATCTAGGGAAGAAGAAATGGGGCTGGGGCTGTGGCCGCTGCTGTCACTGTGACTTGAAGACAGGAGCAGGGGAAAGGGCAGGGAGGGTCTCACCTCACAGGGACATCTTTCAGGTCGTGGTAGCCTCTCCCCTCGTTCCAGCAACTCAGTGAGCCTCAGCACTGTCATTTGTCCCTGCGTGAGGCCTATAAGCTCTGTGAATTTCTACGGTAGAATCAAGACAAGTTCTTTCCCAGAAGCAGGAAGCCTGGCCAAACTTGGCACTAGACTGCTAGAGTTCTAGAGTTCCCATCTTGAGAAGTCCCTTCTCACCTGTGACTTTGGACTTACCACTAAGCTTCTCTGGGCCTCAGTTTGCTCATCCCTGAATAGGGATGCTAGCATCTTCCACTGGGGTTACTATGAAAGCTAGACCATCTGATCTTCATGGAGTAAGCCTCTATCAGCGCTCACTGTTATTAAGCCTTGCAACATATTGGTTCTAAGAAACTTTTTGTTATTTTTTTGAGACTGGGTCTCACTGTGTCGCCCAGGGTGGTCTCCAACTCCTAGACTCAAGTGATCCTCCTGCCTCTGCCTCCAGAGTAGCTGGGATATGAGTCGGCACCAAATGCCCAAATCAAAAGGATTTCTTTACCTTTATGGAGGCATTCTGCCTGTGCTGACAAGCCAATACTTCCCTGGCTCCTCCCCTCAGCTCAGACCTGACCAATCACTGTACCCTCATCTACACAGTGATTGGTTACAGGTGCACATATGAGTCAGACTAGGACAACCAGGAAGTCCCAGGAATTATGCAGGAAAGAGGATTCTTTGTCCCCAGGGCTGAGGTTTTGGGTACCTGGAGGACAGGGACACAGTTGCCAGAGAACAGGGAGAGCCACACCAAGAACGTGGCTCCTCAGGACTCAGGCTCCACTCCCAGTGGCATTTGCATATAGTGGTATAAACTGCTCCTATTTTGCCTGTGTCCATCTGAGTAAGGTTTCCATCACAATCGCAGCCCCCTGCATTGCAAATGGCCCATTTTCCAGGTCAGGACTATGAGGTTCAGGTAGGTGAAGTGCTTGCTAGGGTGGGAGCTGGGCCTCTTATGAATGCCTGCCTTTCTAACCCCCCTAGCCTACTCTAGGGTGAGGGTGTGGGCCTGGCACTCACGGAAGGGGGACTCTGGCTGGAGTCACAGTATGTCAACAGCTCATAGAGGGTGACCCCGAAGGACCAGACGTCGGATGCATAGTAGAATTTACACTCTTTCAGGCACTCTGGGGCATACCTGCAGAGAGGCCACACTCAGGTGGAGGGACTGATTCAGGGGTTGGGAGTCAGACCAGGCTGGAACCCTCTCATGGGGAACTGAGGGACCCTCTGGCCCCAGCTGGGCTCCAACTCCTAAGCCCCCCCCCCAGTGGGTTGAAGATCTTGTTGACCAAGCCAAGCTGACCCCGCCCTTCAGGTAATGCTGGGCTCTAGCCCCAACCCCTTGCATCTCTAGGTCCTGCCCAACCTCACTGGGACCTGGCCTCCTCCTCCGAGACCCAGTCTCCTGGACCCTGCCGGTTCCAAGTGACCCCGGCACCATCCCCCTACCCCCAGCCTGTGTCCCCGCCTGGTCACCAGAACACGGGGCTGTCCCCATCCTCTCGCACGCGGTAGTACTCGTGGCCTTCAGGCACGGCCTTGGCTAGGCCAAAGTCCCCAATCTTGACCAGCCTGTCGTTGTCCAGCAGCACATTGCGCGCAGCCAGATCTCGATGGATGTAGTGCTGCGCGTGCAGGTAGGCCATGCCCTGGGGGCGGGGGGCGGGGGGGGGTCAGGATCAGTAGGGCAGGGATCAGCCAGCAGCGGCAGGGCCTGAGCACCTGAGCACGGGTCATCAGGACGTCTGGGGAACAGTCAGATTAGGCTTGCAGGGACCCAGCTGGAGAGCAGGGTGGCAGGTGGGGTCAAGCAAAAGGAGGAGTCAGGAAACCGGTGCAGGACCAGAAGAGGAAGCAGGGTGGAAGGAGTGTTGAATCCCCAGGAGCCGAGAGTTCTGGGCGTGGCCAACCAGGCAGGTGGATTGGGGGCGGGGCCAAGAGGGTGTGGCCAGGTGAACTTGGACACAAATAAGCTGGGGGAGGGAAGTCAGTTCAAGGACGCAGAGACCGTGCCCAGTGAGCAGGAGCCGGGGCGCAGACAGGATCATTCAGGGCAGGCCAAATCAGAGCAGCAGGCTCAGGACGCAGGGCGGTGCCCTCCCACCTCACAGATCTGCTGGGCGAACAGCAGCAGCTGGGCCAGCCCAACGTTGTGCCGCGGCAGGTAGTCTCGGAGGCTGCCCAGGGGCACGTACTCCATAACCAGCTGCACCGACTTCTCGCCTGTTTCAAATCAGGAAACAGAGGGAGGGGTCGGGGGACCACCCTTAGCCAGGACCCGCTCACACTGGGCCTCGTCCTCGAACGGGATGGGCCCTTCCTGATCCCTGTCCCAATGCACCCATCCATCTTGGCCTTAGCGGGTGGCGACCCCCGGCTGGGAAGGTGGCTGCCTGGCTGCACCCCCATCCCGACGTTGAAAGATTCTAATTGAACAAACCAGAGGCTCCACCTGAGGCCACCAGACTAGGCTCCGCCCAGTCCGCCTACCTTGGTCCTCGCAGCAGCCCTTGTACTTGACGATGTGCTCGTGGTAGAGTGTGCGCAGGATATCGATCTCCCGCCTCCAGCCGGAGCGAAGCTGGGGCCCGCAGTCTGCCTTGAGGGCTTTCACGGCCACCATCTCGCCAGTGCCGTCATTGGTCGGGTCGTAGCAGTACAGGCTGACCTTGCCAAAGTGCCCCTGGGGGTAGTGCACAGGAAGATAAGCCCACTCCTGTGTTTCCAGGTCCTGGTAGACCTGTTCCGGAAGCCCCAGGCCCTGCCTACCTGTGTTGATGGGTCTACATCCCAGGACCTCCCTCAAAGCTGAGGGCTTCCTATCCAAAACTCCCAAACTCTCAGGCAGGATTTCCCTTACTTCCCCAACTCCCACCTGATGGGCTTTCCAAAAGTACCCCCCCCCCCCCAGCTCTCCAGGCTCTACCCTCACCTCACCAAGATCCCGGATCTTTTTCAAATATCGCTTGTGGAAAACAGTGGGGTCAGACACGGGTACATCTGGATTCACAGCAGAGATGTCCACTAGATCTGGAAGTGATAGCAGGTGAGGCTCAGCCCTGGGCCTCTCCCCAGTAGGCCACACTAGGGAAACACAGTGGGTCACTGCTCCCTAGCATCCCCACATAGAGGAACTTTCCCCCAGCAGCAGGGAAATTCCACTTTCTGGACGAAATGCAGAGTTAGCTGCATCAAAACTGACTCCCCAGCGCTGAGGCTGTAGCTCAGTGGTAGAGAGCCTGCCTAGCACGCAGGAGGTCCTGGGTTCCATTCCCAACACCGCAAAACAAAAACTAACCAAAACCAGACAACGGGCTATTCTGAGATTGGGCAGAAAAGACCAACATCACATCCGGAGAGAAAAGAAAGAACTTCAACCGTCTAATTCAACCAAAGTTTAACTTCTCCTCCAAGCCTCTCCCCCTTTAACCCAGCTGCCCCAACCCTGCATGGAAGAGACCTCAAGGACACCATGTCTGTGTCAGCAGGGACCCCAGCCCACTCCTGCCCCGCCAGGGTACCACACTGAGGTGGGGCTCACTGTGGGGTTGGAGCTGAGTGAGGTCACGCAGGATGGTGCGGAATGAAGGTCGCAGGGCCCGCTCATAGGTCAGGCACTGGTTGGTGATGGTGGCCAGTTCTGGGCACGAGGGCTCTGGCAGGCGGTGCTGCTTCTGGTAGAAACGCTCCTTCTGTGGAGGGGGCACCCATGGGATTCAGCATGGCCCCAGTCCCACCCCTCTCACAAGAGGTGGAGCCTGGCTGGTACCTGCTGTTGTCATTTCCATTTTACAGATGAGGGAGCCGAGGCTCAGCGGGGCTACAGAGCAGAGCCAGGTCCAGTTGACTGCGGAGCGGACGCAGCTCACTGTCAGCACGCCCTGCCTAGGCTGTCATCCACCTCTGCTCTTTGCCCTTCATTTCTCAGACTGCAGCTGCTGAGAGTAGCGAAGTCTCCAGGCCCTTGCACAGGCCAGGCCTCTGCTCTTGCTGCACTTGTGGGTCTGGCTCATTGGCCTAATTCTATGCGTAGATAAAAACCTCCTCTGAGGAGCCTTGCCTGACCCAAGAGCCTTGACCACCAGCTCTGCGAGGACAAGAAGGAACATCCCCCACTCCCAGGGCTGGCACTTATCCATCTTTGTCTGGTCACTGTCTAAACTGAAGCCGGCTGCTTCAGTGCCTGTGTACTGGGCACCACCGATTCCACGAGGACCTTAAAAAGCTAGGATCACAATTAACCCCAGGGGCCCAAAAATCCCCTGCTCGTACCTCAGAGGGGCCACGGCCCTGCAGGGGGGCCTCCCCATCGAAGCAGATCTCTAGGAGGGTGGCACCAAAGCCCCACTTGTCAGCTGCAGTGCACAGACTGTTGGCCCCAGCAGGCAGGCACTCGGGTGCTGTCCAGGGGATGCGTTCCACCCGCTCTGCGGGCCATGCTCAGAGTCACCAAGGGCAGGAGTAGGGAAGCCCATCCCTGTGTCCAGCCCTGCTGGGGTACTCACCCTCCCTAGAGAGGGCACCCAGGCCCACACCAGGGTCACTCAGCTTGATGAAGGGGCTAGTCCCCTCCGCCAGCCCCAGCCGTGCCAGCAGGATGTTCCGGCCACACACGTTACCGTGAACCAGGTTCTTGTCCTCCTGGGGGGGAGACAAAGAACGGGGGCATGGCCACCCGGCAGGGGCAGAGAGTCTATCCCCACCCCCATCCCACCAGGCCCTTGTGGGGACAGTCATGTGAAAAAGACATCGTGGTCATTATTGGGATGCCAAGACAATATGCTGTTATCGTGACCAGGCAGCTTGGGGGTCTGAGTGGGTCCTTCGCGTTCTCCTAGAGCTGGTGGCCAAGGCTTGTGGCCAGGGATGGAAGACCTGAGGACCCTGTAGTTGTCCTTAAATGCATGCCAGGCACACTTCTGCCCCAGTGCCTTTGCTGTTCCCTGCTTAATGACCTCTTGGCTCCCTCTCCCATCTCCTCCAGGTGGCCTTAGTAAGGCCTTCCCAACCCACCTATTTAAAGTTCCACCTCTTTCTCAGTGAAACCCTGTCTCAAAACAAAGAAGCAAAAAAAGGGCTGGGATGTGGATCAGTGGCTACAGTGCCCTGGCTTCAATCCTCGGTACCACAATGACAATAATAATAATAATAATAATAATAATAATAATAATAATAATAATAATTTTAAAGGGCTGGAGAGGTAGCTTAGTGTGCAGTGCCCTGGGGTTCAGTCCCCAGTACCTAAATAAGTAAAACAAATGAATGAATAAAGCCCACGGAGGACGTAGGCAGGTTCTAGGCAGACACTGTGCCATTTTGCAGAAGGGATTTAAGCATCTGTGCAGTTGGTATTCTTGGGGGTCCTGGAACCAAATCCCCAAGGATGCTGAAGGACGCTGTGTGATTCCCTCTCCCGGTGAAAGCGTCTGTGGATAGGAATCTGACTGTTCCGTTGTTATCCGAAGGTCTAGGTGTAAGCCTGGCACACAGGGGGTGCCCAGGGAACACTGAAGAAGAGGTGATGAGGCAACTCTGGAAAGTGGGGTGATCAGCCAGGAAGGGTTGGAAGATGAAAGGCCAGAGGCAGAAGATAGAGCCTAAGGACAGTGCCCAAGGGACCGGGGACACTGTGAGCAGAGGACAGATGGATTTATGGACAGATCTCGAGGGGGTGCTGTGTGGGCCAAGGGATATGTCTTGGCCTCCCACCCAATGCCCAGCCGTCCAGCCCCTCTAACCAACACAGGTGCCAGCCCAGCCCACGCACCAGGTAGCTGAGGGCGCTGGCCAGCTGCTGGGCCACTGCCACCTTCCAGGCCATGGGCACACGGCCCTTCTCTCGCCGCAGCCACACGTCCAGGGGCCCGTTTTCTATGTACTCCGACACCATGATGTCTGCAAAGACCTAGCTGCTCCAGGGGCTGCCCACCTCCTGCAGGCCTCCCACCTCCATGGGGCCAGAGGCCAACTTGGGGGCTGGGCCTGTGGCTGGGGACAGTGTGGGGACAGATGGGTTAGGTTAGGTTTAGGGGCAAGTCTGGGGAGAAAAGAAATGCAAGATGGAGCATGGGGCGAGGCAAAGGCAGATAGGGCCTCGGGGTCCAGGTTGGGGGGGCATGAGAGCCTGTGTGGGGTACAACAGTGAGCGTGGGAGCAGTATCCAGGGGTGGGTGTGGACAGTGTGGAGGCGGAGGTTAGGGCAGGAAGGGGTCAGGACACCAGAGTAGTGGAGCGGGCAGGGCGGGAGGGAGGCTAGCGCTGGGGACAGTGAGAGAGACCAAAACACATTTGGGGTTATGGTGCTGGTGGGGCTGGGGTCATCCTGTATAAGCAGCTTTGAGGGACACACAGAGGAGGGACAGAGGTGGCATCAGGTTCTAGGCAAGGCTGGATATGCAGAGGTTGAGGCCTGGGAGGACCAAGCGACACAACAGGGCTGGCGTCTACCGGGGGCCAGAGAGCTGCTGGGTCAGAGGGGAGAGTGCTAGGTGTAGAGGGGGCCGGATGGGCTGGAGGCTGGATGGAGTCAGGAGTCGGGGGTGTAGGCGGGGACTGGGATGTAGCTGTGGGAGGGGTGCAGGTGCGGCCACGGTGTGATCTGGGATTAGATGCAAGTTGAGGGTTGGCACGTGGTCAGGAGTGGGGTACAGGCTGAGGGTCAAGGTACAGCCTGGGGTTAGGGGACAGAGGTGAGCTGGGAAGAGGTCTTCGATGGGGTTGCAGTCAAGGTCAGAGACAGCTCAGGGAGTGGGCATGAGTTGGGGGACCCTGGTCTGCAAATGGGGTGTAACAGGGCCACTCACTCTCGGAGCCGCGCACACAGACGCCATGCACAAAGGCCAGATGCGCGTGGGAGACCTGGCTCATGAGGCTGGCCGTCTCGTAGAAGGCCTGTGGGAACGGCAGGTCAGGGGCTCTGAGCCGCACCCTGCACCCTGCCCCCATTGCATGAGCATGCCAGGGCCACCCTGCTCACTCACCAGGGCGATGTCATGGTGACTGGGGTCCAGTACTTTCAGTACCACTCGCAGCTGCTGTCCACAGCCCCCTCCAGGTCTGGGGGAGTCCCTGTCATCTGCTTTGCCCTCCTCAGGGCCCCCCACTCGCAAAAGGCCCTCATATACATTGGTCCGTGTGCCCTGGCCCAAGTGGGATAGCTGTAGGAAGTAGCATAGAATTCCACCGTGATACCAGCTGCCCACTGACCTCCCAGGGCCCCAGCCACCACATCCCCAGGGATCCTGTCCCCGCCACACCCCCACCTGGGTGATCTCATCCTGGTGGATGCGGTGGAAGCTCAGCTGGCTGAGGTTGAGTGGCCTGGAGCTGGCCCGAGACCCCCTCATGATGATGAGGTTGGAGATTTCTGGGGACGGACATGAAGTAGCTGACGTGGACTGGCATGGGGGAGAGAAGCCACACCCACCCGTGTCCCACCCTGTACCTCCTGGCCGGGGCAGGCAGCAGCGCCGCAGGGAGAAGCAGTCATCCCCAGCCCGCAAGGAGCAGCCCTGCAGGGCTCCCTGCAGCTCCCGCACACTGGCAAAGGAGCGGCCCCAGCCCTCCAGCACAAAGGCCCCGTCCTGCTGCTCAATGGGGAACTTCCGCAGGCGCAAGCTCTGCACTCCAGGTGCCTGGGGTGGTGGAAAGGGGTGGTGAGCAGAGGTTCAGGTAGGGCTCAGGCCCAGCCCCAGCCCAGGACCCCTTGCCCCAGGCCCACCGGCTCAGGCTGGGCCACTGTGAGGATAAGGCGGTGGAGGTGGACGGTGCTCCAATGGATGAGGTAGAGGCCATCCTCTGGCCGCAGCTTGGCCTGCACAAAGGGCTCCCTAGGGGGGTCAGAGGGGTGCCATTGGGCCATCTGGGGCCACTGCTAGACCAACACCTGGCAAAGACAACATGAGACCTGCCCAGAGGGACACAAACCAGCTAGGATAAAAGTCAGAAATAGCTGCTCATGGGGTGACACTAAGTACACACACACAGGGCCACTCACACGGAGACACAGGCATGAGAGCACAGAACAGGCACACACAGGGACATAACACCAGAGGCAGCCACTAACAAGACCAGACAGGAAACAGCCATCAAACTGGGGACAGGGGCACACCCACCCATTGCCACGTGCAGGTGACACATGGACAGTCTACCACACAACTGAAGAATGACGATCACAGATGCATCCAATTACCCAGTGTGACAGGGTAGCGGAGGGGCTGCTTGGTTTGAATAGGGTTTGTCCCCTCCGAGAATCACATTGGAGTCTAATCCCCATGGTATGTTGGCTTTTTGTCACTCTGACAAAATATCTGAGAAAATCAACTTAAAGGAGGAAAGATTTATTCTGGCTACTGATTCCATAGGTTTCAGCCCATGGTCAGCAGGCTCCATTGCTTTCAGGTCTGTGGGGAGGCAGAGACATCATGGCAGAAAGACTTGATGGAAGAAAGTGGCTCACCTCAAGGAGGCCTGGTGGGAGGGCAAGGTGGGGACAACGTATACTCTTCCAGGACACACCCCAGGTATGGGGATATAAAAAGGAGCCATTGAGGTATATGTTCCCTAGGCTGAGGAACAGTACAATCCGAGAGCACACTCAGGATTATTCATGCTTGGGGGCACACTCTCAAGTGACTAGACCTGCCAATGGCCATTGCCTCAGGAGAGTTTCGCTCATCCTTCTCTCTCCCTCGTCCCTTTGTGAAACTGTGTGACTCCTAATTGGACCATCCTTACAGACTGTCACGTTACAGGCATTTTCTTTGTTCTCGGACTCCCCTCTTACATAAAAGTGCTGTAGTTCCTTAATAAACTCGGAGACTGCATCTTGAATCTGCTCTCCCGGGGTTGTTGCTCTGATGCCTTACCCCCTCCAGAAGGAAAAAACCCCATGAGTACAACACCCAGGGACCTACTTCCTCCAACCAGGCCCCACCTCCTACAGGTTCCACCACCTCCCAAAGTCCAATTCCGAACCTGTCAGTGGATTAATTCATAGATGAGACAGGAGCCTTCATGATCCAGAACCCACCTCTGAACATGGCTGCACTGGGGACCACACCCTCAACACAGGAGCCCTTGAGAGACATTCCAGAGCCAACTTAACAATGGGGTCTTTGGGATGGACATTAGCATTGGAAGAGCTCATGCTCATGAGGGCATGCCATAGTTTGGACTTTCTATGTCCCCCAAAGGCTGGTCCCCAGTTTGGTGCTGTTGGGGAGGAGGTAGAACCTTTAAGAGGTAGAGGCTAGTGGTCTTCAGATGAAGCATGTGTTCAAAGGGGATTCTGAGACCCCATTCTCTTTTTCCTCCTCCTCACGCTCTCTCACTTCCTGGCCTTGAGATCAGCAGTACTGCTCCCCAAGTACTTCAACCATGATGCACTGCCTCTCCACAGGCCCAAAGCAACAAGGTCAACCGACCAAACAAAACCTTCCAAACCGGGAGTCAAAATAAATCTTTCCTCTTATAAGCTGATTATCTCAGGCATTCTATTATACCTATTAGTCAGAAAGCTGGCTAATATAGGGTAGGGCCCCCAGATTGAATCTTGGTGGCTTTATAAGAGGAGGGAGAAAAGCTGGGCATGGTGGTGCCTCTCTGAACTCTCAGCTGCTTGGGAGGCTGAGGGAGGAAGATCACAAGTTTGAGGCCAGCCTCAGCAACTCAGTAAGACCCTGTCTCATAATAAAAAAGGGCTGAAGTATTGCTCAGGGGTGCAGCCTGGGCCTAACGTCTGGGTCCCTGGGTGTCCAACCCCAGTACCAGAAGGAGAAAAGAAAAAAAGAGAGAGGCCAGAGAAGACACTCTTGTGCTGCCTGTCTCTTGTTAGGTGATGCCCGGGGCGACCCAAGGACTGCCAGAAAGAAGGTCACCATCAGGTGTGGGCCTCAACCTTGGACCAGACATGAGCCAAAATAAGTCTCTCTTCTTTATAAGTACCTCACCTCAGGTATTTTGTTACAGAAATGAGAAATGGACTAATATGGGGCTTTGACATCACAGACATTAATCACTAGAACAAACAGGCACTACAAGGTGTCAGCCACATAGGCCCAGAAGCCACATACAAAGTGGCTAACATGACAGGCCCAGAGACACTGCACTATTGGCAGGACATGCCTGGCTGTGATGGCAGGTGCACCCACAGCCACTGGAGGCAAAATGGGTACTTAAGTTTCCCTGGTAGAGGGACAAGCCTCTGAGAGGTCAGACCTCTTCAGACACCCCCAGGTGCTAAGTCCCAGTGTAACCACTACAAGGGACAGTCAGACACAGAGCCAATGACCAGAGAAGCCACAGTCACAAACCCCCCGGCATGCAGAGAGCACTTCATACACTCAGCACCAGGTCACCGACAGAATCTGCTAGACAGGGACCCACAAATCCCAGCACAGACACACCTACACAGGTGGATGTCCCCGACGTGCCCCTAAATGACCTCTGGGTTGGTGCAACACACTATCCCATGAAAATCACCCGTTCTGTGCAATGCCAGTGTCAACATGCAATGCTAATCCCAAGTGCCATCACCAGAGCAGGTGACAGCTGCAACACAAACATCCAGACAAGCATGGTGACAGTTCCAAATGCAGCCCTCTCATGAGGACACAGCACCCCATCATCCCAGGCACCCTTGCTTGTATGCAGCCCTCACTCACACACACACACGTGCACACGCAGGTGAACACAAGTAGGTGCCTGCACTCACACCCAGGCATGGGTGCACACCCAAGTGTGCCTGCCATCCCATGCACGAAGAAACAGACGCACACATTCACTGGGATATGCATACGCATGACACCGCCAGCCCACGTGCACAAACACATGCACGCTCGAGGAACTGCAGCTGGTGCACCTCACCCGGGCTGACACGCACGCACAGCAGGCACGTGCACACCATGCAGTTCCTGCAGAGCAGCCCTGGTGTCCCTGAAGGCCTTGGTGGGGTACCCAGCCCACCTGCCTTGCCTGCCCTGGTCACTCACAGCAGGGGTCCGTGGATACCATCCTGGATACTCATCACCAGCCGCGGGGGAGCCACCTCCTGGCACAGGTAGTGGCTGGAGTCGGCCGTCAGGCGGAAGTAGCCATCCACCAGCGCCACAAAGGACAGGGCCACAGCCCGGGAAGGCAGGCTCAGCTCCTGCAGGCCAGGGTCACATCAGGCAGGAGACACCGGCCAGAGCTGCCCCCCGCCCAGCAGCTAGCCAGGGGCCCCACCAGGCACTTGTTGTCCTGCTGGTAGATGGTGACGCGGCACCCTTTCAGCACCAAGTGTGTGATGTCCTGGAAGTCACAGAAGTAAGCCCACGGCGGCTCCCTCGGCCTGTCTGCTGGCTGGCCACCTGGCTCGTGGGCCTTGGCTTTCTTCCTAGACAGGCTGGCTTGGGAACTCCCACTGCTGTCCTTGCCATCATTAGAACCCTGCAAATCCAACAAGGGGGGCAGAAGACAAAGCAGGGCTCATCCCCTGCTTATCCCTCCCCACTTATCCCCTGCACCCTCCCCAGGGGACAAGAGACGAGGGCCAGGAGTCCCACTGCCACAGGCAGGATGGGGACGCATCCCCAAGACAGACAGGCTGGAAACCAGAACCTGAGGGAAGGCAGGGGAGAATCCTGCACCCACCCCAACTGCCAGACAACCAAGGGGTTTCCCAGAGGTTAGGTCCTAGAAATCAGTCCCCCGGGCAGACAGACCCCAGGGGACAGAGGGACACAGCCCAGAGGCAGGTGGAGGAAGGGCTCACCATGGTGACCCCAGGAGCCCACCGGCAGAGGTGAGCAAAATGCCAGGCCCACCTGGACCCAGAGTGCAAGGGGCATCCTGCTCACCTCTGCTTGTACTGGCCGCCACTGGATGCCGTCCATGCCTGTCACCAGCACCTCGTGGGTGGGGGGTCCCGTGGCAGACTCCAGGCTGTGGTCCACAGGGGCCTGCGTGCTGTCCCCAATGTAGCAGGACTCTCCCTCAGCCTGGGACAGTAGCTCCAGGTGACACACGGGTATGCGCTCTGTGCCAAAGCGGGGTGCCAGGTGCTCCAGGGTGGCTAGGTATTTGACCATGACAACCTGCTGGGAGAGGTGGTCTGGCTGGAAGGCCTGCAGGAACTTGCGAAAGACGTTGCGCAGGCGCAGCCGTGTAAGCGCGTTGTGCTGCCGGATCTGCTGTCGGAAGGAGCGAGGGATGCAGTCCTTAAAACTGTGGGGTTGACATGGAAGGGGACAGTCAGAGGCCTGGTTGGCAGGCCTGGCTGAGCGACACAGGACAAGTGGCTTAACCTCTCTGAGCCTCAGCTGCTTTGGTGAGAGAATATGCCCACTGGCAAGAAAGTGGACAGAAAGACCTGATGGGGACCAACCCAGGGAAGCGGGGTGCTGTGGGGGTCCAGAGCACAGACCTCCCAAAGACACTCCGGAGCTGAAACCTCAGGTCCCAGGCAACTTCTGAAAGCCTGAAAGGCTCCGTTTCCTTTAGAGCATCCTCTTTGAAATGGGACCAAATGGTGCCCACCTCTAAGGCTGAGGAGAGAACTCAGTGAATTGTGGGCAAAGTGCTTGGCTAGGATCAGCGCACGGTCAGGACTGAGCGTCGGCTGGTACCATCACAGGAGAAATCGCTATTATTGGATCACTCATTTTATGATCATCAATAAAACACACAGCTCTCGGAGGTCTCAGCTGCTCAGAGTCCTACCTCCTCACTCTCCCCAATCCATCCCCTTCAGCCTCTGCCTGCAGCAGCCGACCACCGGCTGGTGGATGGCTACTTCCGCCTGACGGCCGACTCCAGCCACTACCTGTGCCAGAAGGTGGCTCCCCCGCGGCCCTGGAAGGTTTTGTCTGTGGCCGGTTGGTGCCCAGGATTACAAGAGTGCACCTCTGCGCCTGGCCTTCCCTTGAAATTTTTTAAATATATTTTTTAGTTGTCCATGGACCTTTATTTTACTTATTTATACGTGGTGCTGAGAATCAAACCCAGGGCCTCACACATGCTAGGCAAGCGCTCTACCACTGAGCCACAGCCCCAGGCCTCCCTTGAATTTTAATGAGTTCTCAAAGCTTTAAGGATCTGCCAAGTCCCCACCTCCCTGCTCCAACCTCCTCCCATGAGTGGTTCTAGCCAGAGCTCCTCCAACATATCAGCCGTGAAATAGCCTCAGAGCCAAGCCGTTGCGCTGGCACTTCCTCTGTAGAGAATGTTTTTCTCCTAGACGTGTACCTAGCTCCCTGCTTCACCTCCTTGAATGTCTTCACAATGAAGAATTCCCTAACTTACCCAATTTAACAATATAAACCTAAGTCACTGGCTCCTGTAGTCTGAGCTCCTCTGGAGTCCAGGAGTGGCTTGGGCCACATAGTGACACTCCATCTCAGAAAATAAAGAGATGGGATGTAGCTCAGTGATAGACCACTTGCCTAGCATGAGCAAGACCCTGGGTTTGACCCCCAGCACCACAAAAAAAATTAATTAACTAAATAAATGAATACCGAAATAAAATTACAAACCTCTCACCCCTGATTCCATATTCCTATTTTATTTTTTTATCATTATTTATTTTTTTGTAGTACTGGGTACTAAACCCAGGACCTCACACATGAAAGGCAAGTGCTCTACCACTGGGTTACTCCCACTCCTGATTTATTTAATTTTCAGTACTAGAGTTAAGACCCAAAGTTGCTTTACCACTGAGTTACATTCTCAAGCCCTTTTTATTTTTTTATATTGAGACAGGATCTTGCTAAGTTGCCAGGCTGGTCTTGAACTTACCATCTTCCTGCCTCAGTCTCGCAAATCACTGGGATCATGGGTGTGACCACCATATTGGGCTCCTGCTTGATTTCCCCCATTGCTTTGACAACCACCTAAAACACTGCGCATTTCCCTTTTGAATTTTGTTCCTGCCTATTTCATGAGATGGGAGCTCCCAGAGGGTGGGGGGTTTTTGTCTGATGTGTTTGCTGTTGTGTTCACACCACCGGGAGCTAGTGTCTGCATACAGGGTGTGCTCAGTAAGCATTTACTGAATGAAGACGTAGCAATATGTAAGGCCCACCCAGTCCCCCATGCATGGTGCACTTCCCCACACCCATTCTGAAGCCCCATTCCCTTCCCAGACACCTGATTTCATTGGCCACCTCTTCCAGGGGGATACCACGGCGGAGGGCAAGGTGGCAGAGATGCAGAAAGGCCATGCCCAGGCTCTCGTTCTTAAAGTGGTGGATCTCCTCTTCACTCGACAGCTCCCACAGTGATACCACATCATTCACAAAGTCATGCTTGCCCTGGGAGTAGGGGAATCAGATAGAAAGGGAGTATGAGAATGCTTTCATTCTCTAGTGAGAGAAATCTAGCTCCTTGCTTCTGGGCATCTTGAGGAAGGAGAGACTACCTTTTCTAGAAAGGCTAAATACACAGCACACACACCTATTCATCCCAATCCTGTGCCAGTGGCAGACATCACTAATCAATTCCAGCACTCATTCTCATTCAGCCCAAAATCAGATGGCTTGAGTTGAAATATATTAGCTATATTAAGTTGGAAAAGGAAGTGGGGGTTCCTAAGCTATCACAAAGGCCCCATAAATGGTTCTGCCTCCCCAGCCTGCTCACACCTGTTCAAAGAGGTACTCAAATGAGGCTGGGTCCAAGAGTTGTGCCCCCTGCTCTGTCCGTTCTGGGGAAGTCTCAGCCCCTGGGAGTCCACAGCGGTATACAGCTGGCTCCTGAGGATTCATGCCATGCCAGTTTCGGAAATAAAACCTGCAGGAAAGGGAGGGATGCAGTGGGGGCTTAGCAGAGGCACTGAGCAGCTCCAGAACAAAAGGGGAAAAGAATTTCAAGGGGCTGTCACCTACCTCATGCGGAAATACAGTGTCAGACTTGTATCTCTGGAGGCCTCTAGGATGTGGTTTGGGGGCAGCCATACTTGGGCCTGGGCATCAAAGAGGGCAAAGAGATTGAAGCAGGGTGGAGTAATGCCTGGAACAGGGGAGCAATGAGGTCAAGAGCCATGTCATTTACTGCCATCAGCCCTGAGGACCTCTAGGCCTGCTGTCTCCTTTCACATGCCTTCCCTGGGTCTCCTTCCCTGCCTAGAGCTGGTCTTGTTATACACGTGCAGAGGACAATGCAATTTGTTGACCATGCTGTGGCTTCACAGGAGAATTACATTCCCTAGTCTCCTTTGCAGTTAGGATGAGACCACAGACTGGCTGCTAGCCAATGGGATGTGAACAGAAGGGATAGATACACTACTGAGTCTGGAAATAAACCCTCTTGCCATCTTCCTGTCCCCTAAGGATGTTGAAAGTTCCTTATACAGACTGGCAAAGCTCTTAAGTGGAGGTGAGCCATTTGACCTGCATTTGATTTTAGGAAAACTTGATTACCTTAAGCCAGGAAGATTTGGGGGTTGCTTATTCTAGCAGCAAAACATGTCCCAGACTGACTAACACAATTCCAGAAATGGTTAGTAATGTGCTGCTAACTCCAGCCCCAAAGATATATCCTACTAACTTCTGCTGTCTGCCCCGGGTATCAAAGGCCTCCTCAGATGTGCCTTATTCCAAACAGATCTCATCTATAGTCCCTAAACCTGAACCTGCTCTGCCTAGATCTTAGGAGCAGATCTTGAAGCCAGATCTTGAAGAACTTCTTGAACACCCTTCAGATCAGAGTAGTCACCAAATCCTGCTCTTTCTACACTCCATATGTCTTTGACATCTATCCACTTCTGCTGTATTTTGGATTGTAAATGCTCCCCAAAGGCCAATGTGTTCAAGGCTTGGCCCCAGGGCAGTACTACGGGAGTAGTAGGACCTTTAAAAGGTGGGGTCTAATGGGAAGTCTTTAGGGCACTGGAGACTCTCCTTTGAGGACCACCATGGGATCCTTGAGGCTTTCTCTCTTTGCTTCTTGGTTGTGAGGTGAGTGGTTCTGTTTCACCATGTGCTCCTGCCATGATGTGCTGCCTTGTCACAGGACCAAAGCAACAGGCCAACCAATCACAGACTGGAATGTCCGAAACTGGGAGCCAAAATAAACTTATTCTAAGTCGATTATCTCAGACATCTGTTACAGTGGCAGAAAACAGACCAACAACCTCCTTCAAATCCAAAGCCCAGCCCTTGTGTGGCCTCCAGATAAGCCATCGTTCTCCACAATGGCCACCCAAGGCATCTGTGCTTTTATATATATCACTTAAAAATTTTTTTTGTGTTGGGGTGGGTACTGAGGATTGAACCCAGGAGAACTTTACCTTTGAGCTTCATCCCTACCCCTTTTTATTTATTTATTTATTTATTTATTTATTTAATTTTGAGACAGGGTCTCTCTAAGTTGCTGAGGGTCTCACTAGGTTGCTGAAGCTAGCCTTGAACTTGCAATCCTTCTGCTTCAGCCTCCTGAGTTACTTCTCATTTAAAAATCTCATCTAAGGCCTGGGGCTATAGCTCTGTGGTGCTTCTGCCTAGCATGCACAAGGCCCTGGGTTCCATGGCCAGCACAACAACAAAATCTTATCTAAAATAGTCTATTCCATCAGGGCACAGTAATGCACACCTGCTATCCCAGTGACTCAGGAGGGTGAGGCAGGATGATCACAAGTTCAAGGTCAGCCTGAGCAACTGAGCAAGACCTTGTCTCAAAATAAAAAATACAAAGGGCACGGCATGGTGGCACATGCCTGGAATCCCAGCAGCTTGGGAGGCTGAGGCAGAAGGATTGCTAGTTCAAAGCCAGCCTCAGCAACTTAGGGAGGCCCTAAGCAACTCAGCGAGACCCTATCTTTAAATAAAACACAAGAAAGGGCTAAGGATGTGCCTCAGTGGTTAAGTGCCCCTGAGTTCAATCCCCAACACCAAAAAACAAAAATAAAAAATAATACAGCCTGGGGACATAGCTTAATAGCGGAGTGCCCTTGGGTTCAATCCCCAGAATAATCAATCCATCAGTCATCCATTCAGAATTACATAAAATCACCTAATTGCCAATCAGCAGATAAATAAAACCTGAATAGTACAATTGAAGCTCTTACTTACATCCTCCTCCTTTTTTCCTCCTGCAAAGAGGAAACCATACAGCTAAATGAGTGTTTGTCTTTATCACCTCCTCTGTGACCTAGCCTTGAATGTTATAAACTCTAAATGTGTGTATTACACTGCAGGTGTCCTTCTGCAGTGGGTTTTTACATTATGTGACAAGTTTTAAAGCTTCATCTAGTGGGCAGGGGACATAGCTCCATGGTGGAGTGCTTGCCAAGCATGTGTTGCGTCCTGGGTTTCATTCCCAGTATGGCAAAACACAAAAATAAAAAATAAAGCTTCATATTATGCATATGCCAACTTTGGTCGAGTTCCCTTTTCCTGGCTGCACAGTACTCCTGTGTTCAAGCACAGCATGATTTATTTGTGTGTTCCCTGGTGAGGGACTTTGTGAAGGTCTCTCATTTTTTGCTATGGTAAATAAGGCAGCTCCAAAAATTCTCACGTGCATCTCCTGAACATATGATCTAGGTGTTTATAGGGTAGATAACCAGACATGAAACTATATTGCCTCCAAATATGCATGTTTCAATGTGTTAGATGAAATCAAAGTATGCGTCAAAAATGATGCATCTAGCTAGGTGCAGTGGCCCACACCTGTAATCCCAGCAGCTTGGGACGCAGAGCTAGGAGGATCCAGCAACTTAGTGAGGCCCTCAGCAACTCGGCAAGACCCTTCCCCACATAAAATATTAAAAAGGCCTGGGAATGTGGCTCATTGCAGTGATTAAGTGACCCTGGGTTCAATCCTTGATACTAAAAAAAAGAAAAAATACATCTAATTGTACTGCCGTCATGACAAAAGAGGACACCTCCCTTATGAGGCAGCTTCCTACAGCACCAACCAGGATGCTTTGCTTAAACTTTCCATGGCTCCCCAGTACCCACTAAGAAAGCCTAACACTTATGCAATGAGAAACCATGACTGGCTTCTGCTTATGTTCTGGTTTCAATTCTTACTTCTCCTTCCAGATTCTGAAAATTGATGCCCAGTCTCACGCTTCCACCCTCTGGATCTCTATGCATGTTGGCCCCTCCACTGGGGGACAACAGGCCATGGGAACCGTGCTATGGCCCATGCTCTGGTCTGGAGAATCTAGCAGGGGAGCACAGCTCCTCATACACCCTTGATGGAAGAGCAGTACTCCTCTGAGGCCTGACATAGCTCGCCATGTCAGTCATTTCAACCTTGGAGATCAATGGGTGACAGATGTCACAGCCAGAACACCCTCACATCACCATTCTGTGGTTTGAATGTGTCCCCCAAAAGTTCATAAGTTGGAGCCAGGTGCAGTGGTACATGCCTATAATCCCAGTGACTCGAGAGGTTCAAGCAGGAGGATGGCAAGTTCAAAGCCAACCTCAGCAACTTACTTAGTGAGGCCCTGTCTCAAAATAAAATATAAAAAGGGCTGGGGATGTGGCTCAGTGCTTACGTGCCCTGGTTCAATCCTTGATCCAAAAAAAAAAAGGAAAAATAAATAAGAAAAGAAAGTTCATGTGTTGGAAACTTGATCTACAGAGTCATGTGTTAATGGCATTTAGACATGGGGCCTTAGGGAGGCATTTAGAATTAGGTGAGGTCTTGCTGGGAGGGTCCTCATGATGGCATTAGTGGTTTTATAAAAAAGAGAGGCCTGAGCTGGCCTGCTCACTTGTTCTCACCCCCTGCCACAGTATGACACAGCAGGAAGGCCCTCCCCAGGTGCCAGCACCAAGCTCCTGGACTCCCAGCCTCCAGAACCATGACTCAAATCAACATCCACTGCGGGCTCTCCACATCATTCCACGGCTCTGCTCCCTGGGGCCCTCAGGAGAGTGGTCAGCTTGAAAGTTCTCCCCCTGCCAGTTATGGCCTCTGGGTCCTTGTTCATCATTTCCCTCCTGGAGATCACCTCTGCCCAGGTCTCCTTGTTCCTGCTGTTCATCTCCCCCCATAGCAGACACAGGGCACCTGTGAGCACCCAAGCCCAGTCACATCCCTCCTCTGTGCAGAATCCTCCATGGCTCCTACCTCACTGGGAGTAAAATTCAAAATTCTTCCCATGGTCCACAAAAAGCCCCACCACCTGCTTTGTCACCTCCTTTCTCTTACCTCCCAGCTTCCCTTTATCCACTCCGCTCCAGCCACACTGGTCTCACTGTTCCAGGCAAGCTCTCACCTGAGGGCCTTTGTACCTGCCACTCCCTCTGCCTGGAACCATCTCCCTAGATGTTCCCATGGCTCCCTCCCTCATCTCCTTAACTTTTTGTTGAAGCAGCAACCTTGAACAAAACAACCTTCTCACTACCTCTCCCTTGGCTGCTTAATTTTTCTCATCATCTCTGCCCTCTGATACAGTCTTATTTTTGAAAAAATTGTTTCCTGCCATCTTCCCTCCTAGAATATCAGCTCTACAAGGGCAGTAATTTGGAGATGGCATACAGTTGGTGCTCACTCAATATCTGCTGAAGGAAAATGCATATGGATGGATGGGGCCTGCTTTGCTCACACCCCTGCACCGGCCATCATGTCAGTACCCTGGACTTACCAACTTTGTTTGCGATGTGGATGCAGACCTCCTCGGCGGTCAGCGAGGACTCTCTAAAGGTGACCCAGGGCTCTCCACCACTGGGGCCAGCCCAGTGCAGAAGTACCTTCAGGACTTCCATGTCCACCATGGGCTGAGCTCTGTCCCCATGGGGCCTGCTGCCCTTTGCAGCAGCCCGCCTCTGACACAGAGGCATGCTTCTCACAGCTGCTCTGTTGGGAAAGACAGTCATCAGCTCCCAGGTCTCTCTCTGCAGGCCCCCTTAGCACCTCTACCTGCACCCACCCAGGCAGAGGCCCAAGAGGGAAGATTCTGGCTCCCCTGGCTGTGCACCTTAGGCACCCAATTCCCCTCTCTGAACCTCAGTTTCCACATCTGTTTAACAGGGTGGTATGCCTCTCCACCTACTATATCTGTCACTAGTAACCCTACCCCGCCCCCTTTTAATGGTGTCTGGTTATATTACCCAGGCTAGTCTTAAAACACCTGGGCTCAAGAAATCCTCCTGCTTCAACCCCCAAGTAGTTGGGGCTACAGGTGTGTGCCACCATGCCTATCTGGAACTTTCCATTCTTTTGACAAATTTCCACCAATATAAAAATCCACTCTGAGCTGGGGATGAAGCTCAGTGCTACAGAACTTGCCTAGCATGTGCAAGGCCCTGAGTTCAATCCCCAGCACTGAAAAAAAAATTTTTTTTCACTCTAAACCAACTTCCTGAAATAACTGGGCAGGCAGGTACTGTGACAAAACAAACCTGAGTGTGGGTCCTAGAGCTTCCTATGTCAACTCAGGCAATCTGCTTAGCCACTGCAGGCCTCAGTTTCCCCATCTTGAAAGTGGCGATGTTGAGAATGTTGCTATGGAAAGATGACGTGAGGTTTCAATGTGGTTCTGCACATTCAGCACAAACCTTGACACTGGCATGAAAAAATGAACAAACATGACCCAAATAAGAATAAAATTATTATTGGGGCTGAGGGTGTACAGTGGTAGAGGGCTTGCTTAGCATGCCCCAGACCCTAGGGTCCATCCCCAGTACCACCAAATAAATAAATACATAAATAAAACCATTGTAATAATTGATTTCAGCATCCCAGTAATTCCCATTCCCAGCATCTGTCCCTATGAGAGACCCCAGTCCCTGCTGATTTCCCCTGGGGGTGGGGACGGAGAAGGACACAAGTTTGTGTCCAGCTTGGTCCCGCCAATTCCGGGCCCAGATCTCCAGTATCACCGGAGTGACAGTGACTCTACAGATGTTCCTGATATAGACAGCGCTAGAAAGAGAAGAATGTTGCACTGGCATATTGCCAGATTCCTGGGCTCCTCTCTGAGCCGGCTTCCTCACCTGGAAAATGGGCATGTACCAACGTCTACCTCAAACAGATGTTGGGAACGGTCAATGAAAGGAGGCAGGGAGAGTGCTTGGCACAGAGCCTGGCACACAGTCAACGCTTAATAAACGTTCCCATTACCTTCTGGGATGACATCCTGAGGATGGGACTTTTGAGGTGGCCACTTCCTCCTTCCTCGTCTCCACGGGACCCAGGACCAGCTTTGAAGGTAGAATCGGGGTAAAGTGTGTACCTGGGAAGCAGCACCCCCGACCCTCCAAAACCTCCAAACCCGACTGGCTGGGCGGTAACTGCGCTGTGCACCCGCCGGACCGCAGGCCAGCCCGGAGCGAGCGGTGCCCCCGCCCACATTCTGCTAAGCGCATCCAGGGCCCCAGACTTCTTCCTGATGACGCACCGGGCGCGCCGGTTCGATGTCCCGCTCCAGACTCACCACTTTCCCGGGGACTCAGGCTCGAACCCTGGACTCCGCCCCGCCGCTGCGGGGAGCCTCGGCGAGTTGGCTGCCCAGACACCACCTCCCATTAACCCTCTGAAACACGCATGCCCGTTGGCCGCAGTTCCGCCCCGCCCTACGGCACCATTGGTGGAGGTGCCGGAAGGTGCAGCTCAGATTGGTCCTTGGCCTAATTTCGTGGCTCAGCGATTGGTTAGGCACGCTCCCGGATGCACCACAGCGTTTGCGATTGGCTGCCATGGAGGTGGGCGTAGACACGAGGAAGAACGCGGACCGCAGTGGCGGGCGGAGGAGCGTGGTGTGTGGGCAGCACAGCTGAAGATTGGATTGCCCAGGCTGCTGTGGGCTTGAGTCCGGGTGGTACGGTCATGACCCTGGGGCACAGGCTCATGGACTCTCCTCTGCGTTGGAGGCTGCATCCGGCCACCATTCGATGCTCTAAACCCGGGCCATGTGACTCCCTATTGCATCTCTTATCATCGCTTCCTTATCTCTGCCTGGCCAACTCCACCTCGCTGGCAGAATTCTCTCCCTCAAGAGGAGGGGAAAAAACAAAAACAACAAACAAACAAACAAAAAACGTTCAAGCCGGTGCAGTGGCCCAGACTTGGGATCCTAGTTACCTGGGTGGCTGAGGCAGGAGGATCCTAAGTTCGAGACCAGTCTGGGCAACTTTGAGACCCTGTGTCAAAATAAAAAAAGGCGCTGGTGCCGTGGCTCACGCCTTTAATCCCAGAGGCTCCGGAGGCTGAGGCAGGAGGATCGCAAAGCCAGCCTCAGCATTCAGCGAGGCCCTAAGCAACTCAGTGAAACCCTGTCTCTAAATAAAATACAAAAAGGGACTGGCGTGCTGGGGTTGTGGCTCAGTGGTAGAGCGCTCGCCTAGCATATGTGAGGCACTGGTTTGATCCTCAGCACCAAATAAAAATAAGTAAAATAAAAGTATTGCGTCCATCTAAAACTAAAAAACAAATTTAAAAAAGGGGAGTCCTGGTTAGGCACGCTAACCAGTGGTGAAGTGTCCCTGGGTCAATACCCAGTACCAAAACATAAATAAATAAAAATAAAAAAGGTCTGGGGATACAGCTGAGTGGTAGAGCATCTCTGGGTTCCAGCCCCAGTAGCCACAGGGATATGGGGGATTACTAGTTTTCTACTTGCCATATAATAAATCACCCCAAAACTTTGTTCCTTACAACAATAAAAAATTATTCTTTTACAGTCAGAAGCCCAGTAGTGAATTGGATGGTTATTGGCCCGGGCCTGTCCCAGTTCCTTGCCATATGTGCTTCCCCTGGGCAACTTGGAAGTCTGAGGCAGGAGGATCTCTGAGACAGGATTTCCAGGTCTGCCCCGGGCAACATAGCAAGAACTCCTCATTCTCTCTGGCTCCCCAGCCCCTTTGGTACTGGAAATTGAACCCAGGGCTTTGCACATACTAGGCAAGCATTTTATGACTAAGTCGCTTTATCAGCCCTTTTTGTTATTTTGAGATAGGGTCTCACTAAGTTACCCAAACTGGCCTTCAACTTGTGATCCTTCTGCCTCAGCCTGCGTCACTGGGATTATAGATGTACATGACACACCCAGCTTAATTTTATATACATATATACATATATATGTGTGTGTGTGTGTATTTTTTTAGTTGTTGATGGACCTTTATTTTATTATTTTTTTAATGTGGTGCTGAGGATCAAACCCAGTCCCTCACATATGCTAGGCAAGCACCCTGCCACTGAGCTACAACCCTAGCCCTAGCTTGAAAAAACAAAAACAACAACAACAACGACGACGACGACAACAACAACAACAAAAATAAAATAAACCAAGCTCCCAGGCCAAGAAAAAACTCACTGCTTCCCATAAACTTCCTGTTTTGAATCAGCAAACAACAAAATCTCTGTCCCTTATGCTTGCTGTAATTTTCTTCCCAGGCCTTTTTGCAACCTGACATCCACTGGAAGAGTACCAGTTCTAATGCTTGTCTTTTGTTCTAGAATGTCAGACCCAGGAGGGAGGGAGGCCGGAGGGTGTCTCTGCTTCTTCACTGTCTGCTCAGCACCTGGAATTGTGTCTGGCACCCAGTAGGCACAGATGAAGGCAGTGTGGGGATGTGTGAATGACCTGGGAGCCAGGAGGCGCAGGCTACTACTGAACAGCTGGCCTTGGCCTTCCGGCCTGAGCTTCCTTTTCTGTCGCCACCCCTGTCACTAGGGACAGTAGCAGGAAACTGAGGATGTCAAATTCTTCAACAGCTAATCCAAGTGGGCGGCCCAGGAGCCTCCTCCAGGTTTTGAACTAGACTACACATTGTCTAGTGGGCTTGGGATTTGGCATCTGCCACTCCCAAAGTGACCGGCAGGAAATTTCAGATGGAGTGGCTGATAATGACAATGAAGGTAACAATCCCATAATAATAATAAACAATGGTTCACAGATTCCCAGCCAGAATACTAGGCCAAGGGCTGCAGCCTTCCCAGGTTCTTTCAAAGTGGGATCAATATCCCCACTTGGCAGTGAAGAAAAGGGACTTGGGGTGGGGTGGGGGAATACTGGAAAGGCTCATGTACTGCCTGAGGCCTCCTTCCAGAACTTTGATATTAGCTCCAGACATCGGACATCGAGCTGGGAGGCTTCAGACCCCAGAAGTGCCCAGAGTTTGCTGGGTCTGAGGGGGTTCCCCCAAAAGGGACTTTCCATGCTACACTGGGGACAGTCCTGCAAACGGGGGCAGTAGGCCACTTTTCAGGAAGAAGTTTGAACTAGGGGATTCCCCTGCCCCTGCCTGGTCTGCAGGGAGGGGCCTCCCCAGAGCTCTCACCAGACCTGGGAAAAGCCAGGGTTGGTGAATTGAAAACAAAATCCCTTTGTGTTCTTTTCAACGATAGAGTTCAGGAAACACCATCCTCCCCACAAGAGCCATGAGGTAAGTTTCCTGGGAATCTTTTCAAGAAGGTTCCTTTCCACATTGGAAAAGGAACATAGAGTGTGTGGACCTATGTTCTCTAGAAAATTCACATCAGTAACCAGATAGTTGGCTTGAAACAGCAGTTACATGCACCAAAGCCAGCACTAGATGGCCCTAAGTTCAAATCCCAGCTATGCCCTGTGTGAGCCTCAGCAGTCTCAACCTGGCTGTGCTTCAGTTTCCTTCTCTGTAAAATGGGGCTATTCAGAGTCACATCAGAGGCAAAAATGAGTTAATAAACATAAGGTGCTTAGAATGGAGCCTAAGGTGGAGGGAAACATCATCTCCCCCTACTTTTTGTTGTTGCTGTTGTTGTTGTTTTGGGTACCAGGGATTGAAATCAGGGACACTCAACCCCTGAGCCACATCCCCCACCCTTTTATCTTTTATTTTATTTAAAAAAATATTATTTTAGTTGTTGACGGGCCTTTATTTTACTTATTTATATGTGGTGCTGAGGATGGAACCCAGGGCCTCACACATGGCAGGCAATCGCTCTACCACTGAGCCACAACCTCAGCCCCTTATTTTTGTTTTGAGTCAGGGTCTCACTAAGTGGCTTAGGGCCTCACAAAGTTGCTGAGGCTGGCTTTGAACTTGTGATCCCCCTGCCTCAACCTCATGAGCTACTGGGATTACAAGTGTGCCACTGCATCTAGCACTTTTTTTTTTCCCACGTAATGCTATTTCTTTGCTCTAATTCCTTTCTACTACCTGTAGATCAATTTTGTGGAAACTTGTTTTATCATGAAATACTTCAAAGACTTAAAAGGCATATAAATCAATAGAAACACTTAAAAAATGGAAAGGCCCACATGTCCAAGAGATGGCTGAATAAATAAAATGTGGTATATCCACACAATGGAATATTAGACAACCATAAAAAGAAAAGAAATTCTCATTCATGCTAAGATGTGGATGAAATCTTGAGGACTTCATCCTCAGGGAAATAAGCTACTCAAAAGGACAAAAACCGCATGGTTCTACTCAGGAGGTCCTTAGAGTTGTCACATTCAGAAAATAGAATGGTGAGTGCCAGGAGTTTGGGAATGGAATAGGGACTCAGTGTCGAACAGGGACTGTTTCAGCTGGGGAAGATGAGAAAGTTCTGGAGATGGATAGTCAGGGTTGGATGACTGGGGACCACCTTTCTGACCTGAGGGAGCTGAGGAGGGAAGCACATGGATATCCAACAAAGACTGTACCAGACAGTCTTGAAGGAGAATCCATACTTGAACTTAATGTGATTGCACCCATTTGCTGGAATCGATAACTTGCTTGCTCTGTCCACGTTATGAATCTCACATGTACTGATGCCAATCAATTGCCCCATCCTAACTCCCAGCATTGTACAAATTAATAGGCTTCAATCTGTTCCTTCTCCTGTGGGTGAACATTTATGTAGTTTTCAGTTTGGGGGATTCTGTGGCTCCAAGAAACCTCCTTTCTTTTCTTTTTAGCATTTTTTAAAGCAAGAGAGCAGGAATTTTATTTAAAAGGAAGGTGAAGAAAAGACTCAGAACTCCTGGCCCAGTAGGCCTGGGAGGGGCAAGAGTGCCCTTATCTTTTTGAACAACTAATTAATTTCCATAGTTCCAAAATCAAAAAGGAATGACAGGGTTTTTAGGACAAAACCCCATTCTGCTTGTGGGCCATGTCACCCTGCTCATTACTTAATTCAATCTTATGAGTTAGGCATGGTGGAATACACCTGTTCCCAGGGATTCAGGAGGCTAAGACAGGAGGATCATGAGGCCAACCTGGGTAATTTAGCAACATTTTATCTCAAAATAAAAAATAAAAAAGGGTTGGAGAGGTACGTCAATGGTAGAGAGCCCCTGGGTTCAACCCCCAGGATACATGGGGGGGGAGCCTTCCAGTTGTCACCTGCTTCTCTGCTTCTCATTCAGCCACCAAGCACAGGGGATCACACTCCATTTTGCAGCTCACTGTTTCCCCCTGGTGGCGATTGGCTTGGGCACAACAGCATTCCGGCATCACTTTGACCCACTCTGGCAGTCTCCTCCCTCTCAGCACAGTGAATAGTATAGGTAAAGAGGACTGTTTCTGCCCTGGTGGCACCTACAGCACATGAACGCTGACAAAACAGGTCAGCAAAGCAGGGCACATGCTCAGGTGAGATAGGTTGGGTGCGAGGTGTGAAGGTGACTCAGAAAGGGGGTCAAGGAGTGAGGGCTTCTGGAAGGTGGCACCAAGCTGTGATCTCAGGGACAAGTGCTCCCAGAGTGGTGTCCCCTGGAACAGGCAGAGGGTTCCACTGGGCTGGCAATATCCAAGTCGAGGGCTGACTGTTTATCACACTATTCTTCATTTGTAGTGCTGGAGATTGGAGATCAAATTCAGGGCCTTGCTTGGTGGGCAAGCAGTCTACCACTGAGCCCCAGCCCTGGGTTACTCTTTTAAGTCCTTTCCATGGCTGAAATGCTTCATGACCCTTGCAGGGAAGGGTGTTCCAGGCAGGATAGGCAAGTGCCAAGAACCACATTTTGAGCACCTACATGCCAGAAGCCATGTTCGCCCAAAGGATTATCTCATTTGGGTTCATGTCACTAATCAGCATTACCCTTGCTGTCCAAAGGGAGATACTGAGACCGTCATCTAAGGCCATACTGATAAAGAGAAACTTTGAAGGGCTGGGGCTGTAGTTTAGTGGTAGAGAGCACGGTTAGCATGTGAGGCCCTGTGTTCCATCCTCAGCACAGAAAATATAATTCAAGTGCTTAGATCAGCATGGAGTGGGGATGGAAGGCGTATGGGAAGCAGAGAGGAACATAAGGGTGGGGAGATGGCAGGCACACAGTGTAGAGCCTGCTGAGCTTCGGGGAGGACTTTGGCTTCAGCTCTAAGCAGGGAGCTGCCCTAACTCAAGTTCATAAGTGTCCTCTGGCACCTGCCTGGGGTGGGGGTGGGGGCCCTGGAGGAGGTCAGCATAGGTTTTAGGGTTAGAGGTGATAGGGACCCAGACCAAGGTGGAGATAAGGGCAGGAGTCAGATTCAAGATCAGTTCTGGAGACAAACTGCTCTCACATATGGGGATAGGGAAGCAGTAGCTGAGGAAGCTGCTCCTGAGGGGGTGGGACAGTGGAAGCAGGCTGGAAGGGGTGCAATGCAGGGGTGAGAACTGAAGATCTAGGACTGTTTGATGCAGTGGCATCTGGAAGACTGTTCCAGGCAGTGGAACAGCATTGAAAGGACCAAGAATGAGGGCTGAAAACAGATGGAAGGCAAAAGCCTGGGGAGCAACGGACTCCATCAGTACTCCACCGGGTTCCCCTTCTGCCCCCAAGAGAATGGCTGTGCCTGCCACGAGCATCTGAAATCCTTTATTGGAAGATCACTGCTGTTTACCAAATAGAAGACTTGACAGACAGACCCACAGTCACCGACCCCTTCACTGGGGACCCTCTGCCCCAATGGAGGGCAGGCCTGGCGACCTCTGCCCCTCCCTGGACCCCTGGGCCTTTGGCATAATGCTGACAGGTTGGAGGGGGGCTGCAGGCAGTGAAGCCCCTTGACTCAAAGCAGAGACGTGGATGAGCACTGGGGAACGGGGCAGTGGAAGAGGAATGTGGGGCAGGCCCCCGGGACTGGGGGAGCAGCGAGAGTGGAGGAAGCCAGGGGCTGGAGAGATGGTGTCTATTTTTTGTTTTCTGTAAAGGGGAGCATATAGGCCTGTAGGCAGGCGGGTGGGTGGTGCCTGGAGTGGGTCATGCGCTGACATCTTTCTCATCACCCAGCTTGGGGACGGCTTCCAGCAATGGGTCCCCAGGGCCCGCCTCCTCCCCCTCCTTGGTCTCGCTGGACTTGGAGTTGGGGACCCAGAGGCCAGAGTCAATGCAACGCTGCATGTGGTACTTCGCATCCTGTGGGGAGAAAGGTGAGCAGGTGAGATTGGGCTGCCACTGCTTGGTGGCCCAGGTGTCCCCTGCATATCCTCAGACCTGCTCACCAATTACTCTACTCATCAGAGCTGTCCACAATGAAAGAAGTGTCTGTCCTATGCTATGCTCCACTCTGTCCAGCACAGTAATCATCAGCAAACTTGGGCCACTGAGCCCTTTAAGAACCTTTATTCTTTTTTCTTCTTTTTTTTTTTTTTTTTTTTTTTGCA
>JAJEJO010054134.1:73102-85912 GCA_020662805.1 Glaucomys volans
AAAGAAAGAAAGAAAGAAAGAAAGAAAGAAAGAAAGAAAGAAAGAAAATAAATCCTCATTCACTCCAGAACATCCTAGCTTAGCCTAGCTGACCGACCTTGAACATGCTTGGAACATTTACCTGAGCCTAC
Source organism: Glaucomys volans (assembly GCA_020662805.1). Classification (NCBI taxonomy): domain Eukaryota; kingdom Metazoa; phylum Chordata; class Mammalia; order Rodentia; family Sciuridae; genus Glaucomys; species Glaucomys volans. The sequence goes on from JAJEJO010054134.1 coordinate 73,234, forward strand.
AGTTGGCAAAATCATCTAATACAAAATTATTTTATAACAAAGCATGACTACCTCATGTTTTTTATTTATTTGTTGGAGACAGGGTCTTGCTATGTTGTCCAAGCAATCCTCCTGCCTCAGCCTCCGGAGTGGCTGGGACTGTAGGCAGTACCATTGCTCTGGCTCTCATGTAACTTATTGATACTACACTGAAAGTAAAAAACAGAAGGTCTGCACAGGAATATTTGCACACCACTGGGGGGAAAAATCAAAGTGAAACCATGGAAGTTAGGGACTGTCTGTACCAGCAGGAGCAAAAAAGATGAGTAAAGTTAAAAGTCTAGAGCTGTGAGCGGGGCATGGTGGCACACAGCTGTAATCACAGCTACTCAGGAAGATCACAAGTTCACGGCCAGCTTCAGCAACTAAGTGAAACCTTGTCTCAAAATAAAATAAAAAGGGCTGGCATGTGCTCAGTGGTAGAGCACCTCTGGGTTCAATCCCCAGCCCCACGGAGAGAAAAATCAAGTCCAGGGTGAGAAAAATCAAGTCCAGGGCTGTGCCGGATCCTCAAAAAGCACCATTTCCAAGTTGGCTACTGTCATAACTGACTGTCCAAGGGGGCAATCTTTCTCCCTTTCGGAGAACTGTTCTGACACTTAAACTATGTACTAGTAATTTGGCTAAGTCCCTTGAACTTCAGATCTTAGTTTTCATCTGTGAAATGGGACCTCAGAGGGTTGCTATGAAGACCCACAGAAAATGCTTCCAACACACCACTCCATGTCCCAATGTTATCATCACTGTCCTTGTCACAGCCACTGGAATGGTCTGCTGATTCACTTCTATGCCAGGCACACTACAGGGGAGAATAGGGACTCCTGGAGCCCATTCTAATGCCCATGGAGACTGAGAGCCAAGCCTGAGCCTCACTTTCTGCATATGAATAACAGGTCAAGATGACTCCCACTTCCTGGATAGGTAACAGAAAGCAGTCCTGGCCTCTATTCCCCACAATGGGTCTGTTACCCGGGGGCCCTCCTGATGCTCTATAGAGGCAAGGGGTTCTCTGGGGTTGGCAACGTGCTGGCCCTGGGCAGCAGTAGGAACTGGCCACCCTATTGGCTTCCACTGGGCTGCACCACTCTCCCCAGCGTCCTCTGAGTGGCTGCCAGGGAGGACAAAGCTAAAAAAGGCCTCCTGGAGCTGGTGGGGCAGCAGCCTGAGCTTTACACCTCCCATCTGGGAGGGGCCAATGCACACAGGCTGGGCAGGACAGAAGCCCTGGGAGCAAGAAGGTTCCACAGGTGTCACTGTCCTGCCTTACAGAGAGGAAAACTGAGGCTCACAGCATGTCAGTGGAAGGAGCCAGAAGAAGCCACAAATGGCAGCTATCTCTGGACAAGGAAGTGGGGGGATGGGGCTGGGCAGTAATTCATTTATTCCCTCTCAAACCTTTGGAATTTGGTTTTTTAACCATGAGCAAGAATTACCTAAATAATGATGATAATAGGAGCTAATGACCCAAGAGCATCATACACATTAAATGAATACAGTAACCCTTTCGATGATCCTAAAGGGTGGATAAATCCTATCTACAGTCTCAGCTGGGGAAACTAAAGCACAGAGAGGTCAAACAAATAACTGAAGTCACAGAGCACGTCAGTAATACAGAAGGAGCCAGAATTTGAACCCAGGTGGTCAGGCCTGCACTTACAAACACAACACTGCTGTGCTACCTTTTTACAAAGCTCCACTCCCCCTCCAGAATGCTTACTCCTCCCAGGCCCTGGCCCAAATTCTTTTCAGAACTAGTCTCATTTCATTCTCAAAAGGGTCTCATAGAAGCAGGGGGCCATATTAGCCCAGTTTCACACGGGCTCTGAAAATTTATGTGTCACTCAATTGAAGGAAGAAAGGCAGGGCGGGGATTAGAACCCAAGCCTGCCTATCCTGAACCTGTGCTGGAGACGCTGAGGGCCCCTGCTACCCCCACTCTCTACTATAGCCACAGCAGCAGGATAGGAAATGGTTCTGTGCCAGAAGAGGGGAGGCCTCCCACCCAGCAGGACCAAACTGCTCTCTGTGCAGTAGTAAAATTAACCTCTTTATGTGACAGAAATAGGTGTTCCCAAGAATAGTCTTTAGAGCTTTGCGGAGGTCTTAAATATTTCATAATAAAATGTTACACACTTCAAGAAATAGAAGTGCTAGAACTTTCTTCCCACACTCCAGGGACTTGCCCAGCAGGTACTATATCTAGGAGGCTGCAGCTTTAAGGAGCAAGTCTGGAGGTGAGACTGAGGCTCAGATGTACAGACTAATAACATATCCCAAGGGCTTTCTAGGAGTTTCTGGATAAATGACTGGGAATTGCCATAAAAGAGGGTGGGTGAAAGATTCCTAACTGGAAGTTTCTGAGAAGTATACACCTTCAATTTGAGGGCAAAATGGGGACAGGTAGGTGGATACAGGTGCTCTGATTTGGAGGAGCAAGAAGTTAGACCATTAGGCTTTAGAGTATCCTACTGGCCTGTGAGCACTGCTGGGCAGAAGAGGGGTGGTAGTACAGAGATCATCTGAATTTGGGATCTAAGGTATGGACTGGACACGGGGAGTTGTTGATAGGTAGATAAAAGGGTCAGTGACTATGGAAGCAGACCCAGAGGGTCACTAGGTGAGAGCACAGACAATCCAGATGCTAGAATGCAGCCCATCAGGCTGGCAGAAAAGGAAGGCAGGGCAGTTTGGGGTCCTGGACTTGGGTTGTGTGAGCTTCCAATGCTGGGGAAGGTTAATACAGGAAGTCATAATCTTGGAGATGGGAACTGATGGGATGTGCAACACTACACGAAGGGGCATGGCTGGGCCGGAAGCTAAGTGGGCGGGATTTCCTGGTATAATGGAAAACGGGGTCTACAGGAGGTGAGGCCAAAGGAGAGAGGCTGGAATTGGACTCTCCATCAGGGTGGAGCTAGAAATTAATCTGGAGGGGAAACGGATCCAAAACTTAAGTCCTAGGTGGGCCTGAGGACCCTGATGGGGCACAGGTCTACACTCTAGGAAGGGGCTCCTGAATCTTAAAGTTGGATGGAGTTCCTTGTTCAGTTTGGAAAAGGAATGGGGTGTCTGGATCTGAATTGGAATCCCTGGCCAAGACTCAAGGAGAGACTCTGGACAGAATCAAATTACTAGGACTCTAGGAATTGGGGGGAGGTTGAAGGGAGATCCCAAATCAGAAGTGGGTACATGAATAGGCTCAGGAATCATCTTAGCGGAATTCGGGATCCAGGCTGAGGCAAACTTCGGGGTGTAAACGAAAGGTCCCAGACTGGATTAAGGGGACTCCCAAGGTTCGGTTTGGGAATCAGATTATGTTAAAGCCCTAAAGGTCAATATGAAGTCTCACGCAGAAAGCAGAGGGGGGCCCAGTGATACTGGGGTACCAGTTCAATCGAAGATCCTGAAAGTCCGGACTGTGGGGCAGGAATCCCCAGTGTCAACAGCGGGGTCCATGGCAGTATTAGAGGGTCAGAACTCTGGAGCAGGGTCCCGGGAGGGGGGAAGGAGATAGGCGCGCAGGCGCTACCTGGTGCCGCCAGCGGAAGAGGCTGGCCGTGTCGATGTTGGGGTGCGTCTCGTCCTCATCGTCAGACACTTCGATGTGGTCCCACACGCTGTAGTCCACCATCTTGCCTCGGCGGCCCAGCCCGCTCTGGCTCTGGTAGCAGAGGCGGCGGCAGTGCTGGAGATTCGGGCCGCGGAGCCCCGCCCCTTCCGCTTCCGTCCGGGCGCGCAGCCCACACCAGCGCTTGACGTCACATCCTTAGTAACCGCCGCAGCGGCACTGGCAACCAGGCCCGCCGTAAAGGGCCCTGCGCACGTGTTCCAGAGCTCTGGGAGTTCCCGCCGAGACCCTGCCTCATCGGGCGCTGGGGCTCCGCTAGGCATTTCTCGGAGGCATACGGATAGTCACCCCAACCACGAGCCCTCCTCATCTCCCGCCGCCTTACGGTGGACATTCGCGGCAGCCGAGGGGGTGTGGGGTGAGTTGAGATTGAGGAAGAGGATTGTCCCCTTAGCCTCGCCGCAGTGACATCAGCCGGGGCCCACTGCAGGGGGCGAGGTCTCGGCTAGAACACCCACCCCTGCCCCTGGTGAAACAGGATTTAACCCTGCTCTAGGAAGAGATACCTGATGTGATGGAACTTTCCCAGTCTGAATGTGACATATCCTGTCCTGGGAAGGTTTAAGTGTGGAGTGGTATGGCTCTGTCCCTGGAAGGGGTCAGAGGTGTGTGGTGGGGTGATTGTCGCCCTGCCTTGGGAACTGGTGTTTCCCGTGTTCAGACCACAACCTTTTGCCCCGCCTCCATCTCCTGCCACTCAGGCGATAATTTGAGCACCCGCACCGCCTTCAGAATCGGCTAGACCGCCTAACTGGGCTCATGCGCCTGTCCCCGGCGTCTCCCCGCACCGCCGCTGAGTGTCGCTAATGTCTTGCTAGCTACCTGGGCTCCTGGCCCCGCGCCCAGTCCGGGATCGCGAAGGCTCAGAGGGGGGTTTTCCATGTTGTCGCAGTCTCTGGCAGCTCATAGCCCCTCCCTGTTCATCTGGGGCCCGCAACCTCAGCAGGAGCCGTTACTCTGAACTTGGGGGACCTCGGCTGCACACTTTTATACATTCCAACCCACGCTTTGATAACGGGACAAAAAGCCATGTTGCAGCCTAGGGCCAGGATTATCTCAGATTAAAGGGTGTCCGCGGGGTGCAGATGGGATAGCAGGAGCTCCAGTCACCTGGGTGAAGGGTGCTTCTTCCCGGCCTTCCCAGGAGCTGGTGTTGGGGCGGCTCTGGAGGGAAAGGAGTAAAGAGTTCCAGATTGGACCGGGTAGGAAGGAAGGGGGATTCCCCGGCTCAGGGAGGGGGAGGGGCCATGGGGACAAAAGCGCCCTCCACTGTCGCCCCTCCCCCTCGCGCTCCATTCAAACCCGCGAGTGGGCGGGCGGGGGAGTCCCCTCTCTTTCCCCTCCCTCTGCAGCAGGGGCAGTCCAGCCCCAGCGGCCGTCACGGCCCGGGCACGCGCGCGCACGAGCCTACACCCGGCGGGTCTCACAATCGCGCACACACATTCACACACACACACACACACACACACACACACCAGCAAACAAAGGGTCTGGACACCCCTGTCCCCTCCCGCTCCCCAAGGCCGGAGAGGGCGGGGCATCCCCTCCCCAGACCCTCTACAAGGTAAGCTTTGGGTGGCGAGCTGCTGTGGGTAGGGGGACCCGGCGCACAGGAGGGAAGGAATCTAGATGGCGGGGTTTCCCTGGCTCCCCAGGAAAGCCGGATCCCTCTCGGTACAATCTTTGAGGGCTTCGGCCCCACAGCTGGGATGAGGGTGTGTGGGGAGGACCCCGGATGTCGGGGATTCCCGGGTAGACGCGCGGGCGGGGGAGGGTGGTCTCTCCCCAGCTTCGTAGACTAGCTGCCCGGCCCCAGTGAAATGGAATTCCAGGAGCCCCAGCTCCCGTAAGTGGGGACAGAAAGGCGGAAGCTTCCCGCACCATCACCAAGCGTTTCCTAATCTGCCACCAGCACTGCATCTCCAGCCCCGGAGGACGGAGAAATGGAGACCCCCGACTTACTTTGCACTATTCTTCTCTCCCATCCTCAGCAAACCTCGCCCCCATCAGCGCATCCGTGCTGTGTCTCTTGCTCTTGTGGGTTGCGGCTAGGGAGGACTGGGAATGCTTTGGGTGGCTGCCCTTGCTTCTACTAGTACATCCCACAGCCATACACCACGTAGCTGCGGTGGGACCCCGCAAGCCGCTTTGCCTTCGTGAGCCTCAATTTCCCCATCTGCTAAGTGGATAATGACACCCTGAGGATTCCACGAGGTCCTGCATGCCGAGTGAGCTATCTTTGCTCCATGATTTATTTCTTGGCTCATTTCATGCTTGTTTCCCAAATACCTATGTATGCCTGGCACTGTGGCTAGACCATAGGGCTGCAGCAACCAATGAGACCAGCAGGGTCCCTGCTCCTGGCTGAGGAAGGAGCAAGATCAGCATATAAACAAAATAACCCTGATGATTTCAGACTGTGAAAACTAAAATTCTGTTGCCAGGCAGAGTGACTGGAGGGAGGGCACTCAAGATAAAATGAAATATTTCTGATACATATCTTGCTCTCTTCCTTCAATTTGAGCTCCATGAAGGCAGGATCAAGTCTAGAACGGTGCTGGGCACATAGTAGGTGCTCAGTAAATGCAGACTGAGCTAGAGAGGGGATTAGATTCAGAATAGATCCAGAGAATATGAGATCCCAGAGGGGACTTATCATAAATCAGTCCAGTCCCCCACCCAGTTTACACACGGGTTGAGTGATTCCTGAAATGTCATCATGATGAAGGCTGAAGGAGGGTTCTAAATAGCTAAAGGAATGGACCCTGTGGAGATCAGAATTGAGCACAAGGCCTTCAAGGCAATCCTATTGCCCAGGCTGTGCCCACCCCACCTAAGGTTCAGACACTGCCCTGCATTCATTGGTGTCTACTCTAGCCAGGGGCTGAGAAAACAGTGGTGAACAACCCCCCCACACCCCCTCCCACACACATACATACTTCCCATGGAGCTGATAGGGAAGGAAACAGGAAAAAATAAGCAAACAAATTAATTTATAACAACAAATTGTGATTAAGGGGTAGAGCCGAGTGGTAAATTCTTTGCTTATCAAGTGCTAGGCTATGGGTTCAATTGTGATTAAGATGGTGATGACAATAAAGGGCTTGTGCCAGGAAAAAAAAAGTGGGTGGGCAGATCTCCTCCAGGTTGGATGTCCAGGAAGTCCTGTTGGAGGAATTGAATTTCTATTCAAACATAGACACTCAAATCCAGACAAATGTAATCATAGTATGTGAAGGTGAGCGCTGTCTGTGTGTAGAGCGTGGGAGCCTTGGCTATTGAGCAGTAGAGCAGAGATTTGAACTCAACCTTTTTTTTTTTTTTAACTGTACCAGGGATGGAACCATGTGCTGGACAAGTGCTCTACCACTGAGCTACATCCTCAGTGCAGAACCTACATTTCATTTTCCTTAGTTCCTGGGGGCTGAAACCAGGGTGTTTTGTTTTGTTTTGTTTTGTTTTGCTTTGTTTTACCACGGAGCTATATCCCCAGACCTTTTTTAATTTTTATTTTGAGAGAGTATCTTGCTGAGTTGCCGAGGCTTGCCAAGAACTTGCAATCCTCTTGCCTTAGTCTCCCCAGTCATTGAGATTACAGGCATGCACCACGACACCCAGTTTTAGAACCTGTTTTTTTGTTTGTTTTGTCTTTTATGCCCAGGGGCACTTTAGCACTGAGCTAACCTCAGCCCCTTTGATTTTTTAAAATTTTGAGACAGTATCTGCCTAAGTTGCTTAGGGCCTTGATAAATTGCCAAGACTGGCCTTGAACTTGATATCCTCCTGCCTCAGCCTCCAGAGCCAGGGGGGTTACAGGTGTATATCAAGATGCTTGGCTTTGGTACCAGTGATGGAATCCAGGAGCACTTAACCACTGAGCCACATCCCCAGCTCTTTATATTTTAATTAGAGACAGGGTCTCACTAAGTTGCTTAGGGCCTCTCTGAGTTGCTAAGGCAGGCTTTGAACTCGTCATCCTCAGCTTCCCAAGCCACCGGGATTACAGCAGAACCTGCACTTTTAACCATTGTGAATACTGCTTTTTGCTGCATCCAGATGCAGTCAGAGTCACACAGAGGCACATCCAACCTCATGCCCACATGCACTGATGTGGCTCTGCTGTCATTTTCTCCAGCTATGATCTGATCTCAACTATGTAACATTTAGAGTCGTAGAAAGTCTGCCTGTCCAATTACACATGCGCTGATGTGTGTGCACATGTGTCTGAAGCCCTGGGAATGCTTCCTAGGCCTGCTTTAGCTCTGGGCATGGAGTTGGGTAGTGGCAAATGCTTAAGGCCATAGTGTGAGCACGGGCTACAGGCTGAGCTGGTGGCTGATGACACTGATGGACTGGCTGGGTGGGGGAAGAAGCCTCACTCAGCCTGAGCCTGGTGCCAGCTGCCCAGAGCGGCCTGCTCTGCCATCTGGACCCCCCTGCCCAGCCAGCCTGCTGTCCAGAGGAGAGGGCAGGCTTAGAGGAACTCCTCTGCCCAGTTCCTGGGGCTCTCCCTCCCTCCCTTGGGTTTCTGCAGGCTAATTTCTGTAGAATTGCTGTTTTTCTGGATGGTGGTAGGATGCTTGTCTCTGCCTCTCCCCTGGCCTATGGGGTTCTGTTTGTGTCCACTCCTTCATTCTTTCCTTCATCCCATAAATCCTTGAATACCTGCCATGGACTGTACCAGGGACTTGGGATATAGCCAGGACCCCCTACAGGATTTTCAGGACCCAGAACAAATGCAAATACAGTCCCTGTTCAAAATTATCAAGAGTTGCAAGACAACAAGTGCAGCATACTAAACCTGAGGGGGACATGTGTGACTTCATGAAGCTGACCCTGTACACAGCCTAGAACAAGATAGAAAACTCCCCCTGTCCTTGTGGAAGTGATGGATGGGGGGACAGATAAATATATATCTGGGGACAATAAAAGCTGAGAGGGCTGGACATGGTGGTTCACACCTATAATCCCAGCCACTTGGGAGGTTGAGGCAGGAGGATCACAAGTTCAAGGCCAGCCTCAGCAAAAGCAAGGCCCTAAGCAACTCAGGGAGACCCTGTCTCTAAATAAAATACAAAATAGGGCTGGGGATGTGGCTCAGTGATCAAGTTAAATCCCTAGTACCCCCCCCCAAAGAAAAAGTTGAGAGGAAGGGTAAAGCTGAGAATGGAGCAGAAGGTTATGGGGTGAGGGGAGGCATCAGTTTCAGGGAAGCAGAGACCCCAAAGAGGTAAAGAAGTCAAGTAAATTAATTCATCCAGCAGACATTGTTTGAGGATCTATTGTGTACCCACAGTACATAGTACTGTTCCCCGCTAGGTCCTCTGGGATCACAGCAAGAAACAAAACTGACCAACATCCCTATCCCATCAAAGGATAGCAGTAACTGGCTAGAAGTGTAGTTCAGCGGTAGAACACTTGCCAGCATGCATGAGGCCCTAGATTTAATCCTTGGTACTGGAAAAAAAAATGAAAAAGGAAAGAAACAATAACTAATAATCTAGTAAGTGGGCCGGGTGCGGTGGCGCACGCCTGTAATCCCAGTACTTGGGAGGCTGAGGCAGGAGGATCGCGAGTTCAAAGCCAGCCTCAGCAACTTAGCGAGGCACTAAGCAACTCAGTGAGACCCTGTCTCTAAATAAAATACAAAATTGGGCTGGGGATGTGGCTCAGTGGTCGAGTGCCCCTGGGTTCAATCCCCAGTACCCCCCCCCAAAATAATAATAATCTAGTAAGTGAATTCTGTGTCTTTTTAGAATATTATAACTCTAAGGTAAACAGATGAAACAAAAGCAGCATCAAGAGGACCCAGGGCATTGGAAGAGAACAAGATTTCTGAGACTTATTTTCTGGGTAGAAGAAAGAGCATTTGCAAAGGCCCTGAGGTCTGCATGTTTTAAGTGTGAGGAACAGCAAGGAAGCTGGAAGGGAAGGGCAAGGATGGGAAGGAGGTGAAGTCTCCGTACCTCACAATGATCCCAGGAGGTAGGTCTAAATAGTATCCCTGTTTTATAGAGGATGAAATGGGCCCAGAGAGGCTGGGGGACTTTCCCAAGGTTATGCAATCAGGAAATGGCAGAGGCAAATTTGATGGCCTGCCTGTGAGCATAATTTTGGAACCTGGACATTTTATACATGACCCATTCTCTGCCTCTCTGCACCTTCTCTCCTTGTGTCCCCCTTCTCCGTTCAGTATTCTTTGAAATTGTACACGGGGAGCCATGATTGATGGATACTGTTCTGCCATCCAGTGAGATAATGTTTACATTCATTTCTAGTTGACATTAAACTGAAGTTGTAGCTATTGCAATAAGGCAAGAAAAAAAAGTACAGTTAGGAAGAATTAGTTCTGAGGTTCTGTAGCAAAGTGGGGTAACTACAGTCTGTGACAATTTCTTTTATTTTGAGACAAGTTCTCACTAATTTTCCTAAGCTGGCATCAAATGATCCTCCTGCCTCAGTCTCCTGAGTTAGTGGTGAGTTCAGACATGTGCCATTGCACCCAGCTAATCTGCAACAATTTTTAGCTGGGCAGTGTTGCATGCCTGTGGTCCCAGCTACTCAGGAGGTGGAGGCAGGCAGTGTCTGGGCAATTTAGTTAGACCCTGTCTCAAAATAAAATTTAGCCGGGCGCGGTGGCGCTCGCCTGTAATCCCAGCGACTCAGGAGGCTGAGGCAGGAGGATCGCGAGTTCAAAGCCAGCCTCAGCAACTTAGCGAGGCCCTAAGCAACTCAGTGAGACCCTGTCTCTAAATAAAATACAAAATAGGGCTGGGGATGTGGCTCAGTGGCCAAGTGCCCCTGAATTCAATCCCCGGTTCCAAATAAATAAATAAATTAAATAAAATTTTAAAAAGCTGAGGATGTAGCCCTGAGGTAAAGCACACCTGGGTTCAATTCTCTGTCCCGCAAAAACAAAACAAAGCCTATGCAAGCCAGCTAGGGCTCTCAGCGGAGGAAGGACGTGATCTGACTTGGGTTCTAAACAGCTCCCACAGGCTCAACTGTTAGTTCATTCTCACGTGGACCCCATAGACATTGTCATCCCATTTTCACAGAGAGAAACTGCGACTCAGAGTTTGTCAGTGACCCATGGCCACACAGCAAAAGTCTTCAGTGCCGGGGTGTGAAGGTAGAGTGGGCCGGCCTCTCCCTCCCCCAAGTCTTTAGACAAGGATCGGCGGCAGCAAAGCGCATCCATCACCGAGAGCTGCGTCTGTGTCCCTGTCTGTCTGTTTCTATTTCCACACGTCCCTGTCTGTCTCTGCGCGCCTCTGCCTGTGCGTCCCCCATCTGTGCCCAAAGCCGCCGTCTCCCTGCGGCCGGCCCCCGCACAGCGGAGCTATTTCGGGTTTAGGCATAAAAACCCGACAGCTCTGAGGAGACGCTTCCTCCGGCCCCCGGCTCGGACCACGCGCTGCACGCGGCCAGCTCCGGGAGCTCCCAGACTTCTCCGTGGGATCCCCGGGCGGGGAAGCCCCCGCGGGAAGAAGGGTGGGGGCGGGGCGGCGGGCCGCGAGCCTCCCGGCCCCCCAGTGGCCAAACCGCGCATTGACGCTGTCCAGAGCCCTGCCGTGCGTCAACTGTCGTTCTGACAACCGGTCGGCGACGTCACCGAAAGGCAGTGCGTCAGCGGCCTGCTGACGTCACACCCCGGGAGAGGCTCTAGGCGAGGGGCGGGGCGAGTTCCTGGCCCGGCCGGCAGGGGGAGCCCCGGGGAGCTAATGGCGGATCCTTCGCTTGGTCCTGCAGGTGGCCCTGACCTGGGCCCACATGTTCCCCGAAGCCCCCACGACGCACTAGGTTGGGATGAAGAGGAGTCGCAGTGTCCTGTCGGTGGCTGGGACCCGGGACGAGGTGCGAGAGGCGGGGCCTGGACTGCCAGCAAGGCTACGGCCGGGAGGGGGTGGGAGGGGGGCGCCAGGGTCCAGAAGATGCGCGCCCTCTGGTGACCACCGGTTTCCTGGGCTTGGTCTGGAGTCGCATCCAGTTATGCCTGTTTACTCCCTTGAATCCACTTTCTCCTGCTGCCCAGATTAATAGACTCTCAGCACAGGGGGTAGGATTTTGGCCAGAAGGTGGAGGGGTACAGGGCTGAGATCTTGAGAGTCTTGGAGATGGGGGAGCCGAGAGGAACGCTACCATAAGGCCAAGAGGTGGATTAGATGTGGAGGTGGGAAGTGACCCTAAAAGGATAATGTGTTATAAGAGTCTCACATGAGAGCGAGCTAGTACAATGTGAGGCCCAGAGCCCAGGGCTGGGAATGCAGAAGGGGCCCAAAGATATTGTGGCTCAAAGAGGCACTGACTAAAGGGGTGGGAGGCTCAGACTTACGGGAGACACAGGGACTATACCCTATACCTCCATCAGCTACCCCTCAGGTGGCTAGGTGGCAGTGTTCTTGTAGAGAGGGTCTGAGATGTTGAAGTCCAGGTCACGCCCCCATCCCACTGGTGTCCCTTCACAGAGGCCCCGGGAGACCCCCGAGCCCGGCAGAGCCAACATGTTAGGGGCTGACCTGCGTCGTCCTCGCCGCCGCCTCTCGTCTGGTCCTGGGCTAGGCTGGGCCCAGCAGGACCCCGCCGACCCTGGGGTCCTGCTACCATCAAGGCCCACCACGCTGCCGCTGCTGATCCCTCCGCGGATATCTATCACCAGGGCAGAGGCTGACAGGTAGGCAGGAGGGGGACCAGACTGGGAGGTGGGGTGGAGGAACAAGGCCACCTGGGCTAGGGCCAGTCATCAGTCCCCAGAGTTTTGGGCTCCCTGCACTTTACAAAACTAGCTGAGACAGGTGCGGTGGTGCGCGCCTGTAATCCCAGCACTTGGGAGGCTGCGGCAGGAGGATCTCGAGTTCAAAGCCAGCCTCAGCAACTTAGCAAGGCCCTAAGCAACTCAGTTAGATTCTGTCTCTAAATAAAATACAAAATAGGACTTGGGATGTGGCTCAGTGGCCAAGTGCCCCTGAGTTCAATCCATGGTAAAAAAAAAAAAAAAAAAAAAAAAAAAAA
>JAJEJO010054136.1:0-28301 GCA_020662805.1 Glaucomys volans
CCACAGTGCTGGGCAGATCCCTGGGACCCTTTGAACCTTGGTTTTCTCATCTGAAAATTAGGAAGACTGAGGCTTCTCACTTGTTTAAAGAGTAAATGTGGACATAAAAGAATAATCGCCTAGTGCGGTGCCTGGCACATTGTAAGTACCAAGAAAGAAACGCTGGTAACATCTTGTTTTGTTTGGATTTGATTTTTCGGTCATGCCTCTAGGGGATTCTTAATAGCCTACTCAAAAATGTTCAGTTCCTGAAAGGTTTCAGATTCTATCGGAATCTGATTAAACCTCAAGCCAAAACTCGGAGATAGGCATTTTGACTGCGATGCCATGATGACAAGAAGAGTAATAACCATGAACACACGTGTGCCTTTTCAGAGACAGGCATCACATGCATGTCGTTATCCACCCCGAGGCGGGAGCCCTCCTCATGGAAAGGCAAGGGCGAGCCAGCAACTTGCAGAACAGCACAGCCCAGGAGTCAGGGCGAGAAGGTCCTCCGCCAGCTGTCCCTGTGGCTACTGCCCGCCGCTGAACCCTACTTCCTCCTGGACTTGACCATCTCTGCAAAGTGACACGCCCAGCAGCTGGCCTTGTGCTAGCCCATGAATCCCGTGGCCAAAAGTGGCATATTAAGGAGAGGCAAAATGGCCCTCTTGGCAATAGATTGAATCCTGATGGCTACCATTCTGTTGCCCAAAACCTGCCCGTCATGAAGGTAGAGGAGCTTCAGCCTGGTCCTTCATGCTGAGCCTCTCTGGGAGGGGAAATTGCTGCTACTTTCTGAGCAGGAAGAAATCATTTCTAGCCAGCATCTCCACATGGTGGGACAACAGCCAGCTTGGAACAGGAGAGGAAAATACAGAGCCCCCTTGGGTGGGCAGGATCAGGGATCCACTGGGTTCCAGCTTGTTGTAGCTCCCAGCTCAGTTGAAAGATGGTTTTTCTGTTTATAAAAACCAAAACAGATGCTTGGCATTTAGTCAAGCATATCCTCAGTGGTAGGGGCTTGTCAACTGCTGGGCCACAGAGGCAGGCCCTGGAACAAGGGCCCTGGAGAAGACAATGTGCCCCGGGGAGTCCTGTCTCCCCCGGGGCTGTTATTTGTTTGCTAACTCAAGCGTTCAATAATTATTCATTTAAGGGGACAGGGCAGAACAGCGAAGAAGTCATTAACCACAATCTGTCATTTAATGCATAGTTTTGAGCGTCTACTACGTGCTAGGCACTGTGAACAGTGAACAAAATCGTGAAGGATCCCTGCCCTCGTGGACCCAGCACTGCAGAGACAGCAACTGGATTGCAGGAAATGAAACAGATAGCCAATTACAAGGTCTACAAAATGATACATGCCAAGGAGAAAAAGCCAGGGACAGGGACAGGGAGGCCTAGGGGCAGGTGTGGTCAGGAAGGTCTCACAGAGATGGGGACAAGATCAAGGGAAAGGTCCCAAAGCGGATGCTCTGCCTATGTTTTCAAAAATGCAATGTCACCAAGGAGATGGGGTAGGAAGGAGGTACTTCCGACCGAGGGAGCACCGTGTACAAAGATCCAGAGGTCCAAAGGCTCAAGGAGGCTGAAGAGCTACCAAGAGGAGGGATCTCACCAGAGGGGGCATGAACAGGAGGTGCCAGTTCAGGAGGGGTCAGCATGCCACACTAAAGTCTGAGCATCACTCAACAGCCTTGGGGAACCTTGGAGGATTTGAAGGAAGAAGTGTCACAATCCTGTTTCAATAGGATCCAATGAGAGCTGGGTAGGATAAAGCTCTGGGAAAATTCTGGATAGCATTCCCATGGAACATACCACAGAAGAGACAGGAAAAGAAGGGGTCCAGACAGGAGCCAAAGGGTTTGGGTGAAAAGGAAAATAAACACACATCTATATACTTTATATTCTTATTCTTATTTTTTATTTATTTATTTATTTATTTATTTATTTATTTATATACTGGGGATTGAACTCAGGGGCACTCGACTACTACATCCCCAGCCCTATTTTGAATTTTATTTAGAGACAGGGTCTCACTGAGTTTCTTAGTGCCTCACCCATGCTGAGGCTGGCTTTGAATTCGTGATCTTCCTGCCTCAGCCTCCCAAGACACTGGAATACTTTATATTTTTTACATATATACCTTATACATTTATATTTATATCAAATATATGCAAATCAGTGTTGTTATTTACCCCAAAAGGAATATACATATGTGTGTGAGTGTGTGTATGTGTATGTGTACATGAAGGAAAAGGATCTGAGAAGGTCTGCAAATAAAGTTTTGACTTTCTTAACTTTATAAAATTTTATAAAAGCTGCTTTTTGCTGGACGCAGTGGCACACACCTGTAAGGCCAGTGGATCAAGAGGCTGAGGCAGAGGATCATGAGTTCAAAGCCAGCCTCAGCAATTTATGGAAGCCCTAAGCAACTTACAGAGACCCTGTCTCAAAATAAAAAGTAAAAAATGCTGGGGATGTGGCTCAGTGGTTAAGTGCCCCTGGGTTCAATTGCCAGTACCAAAAAAAAGAGTTGACTCTGCCAACTTCAGCCTTTTAAAACTAATTTGACCACAGACCTTTTTTCGTTCCTTTCTCTCCCCCCACCCCCCCCACGCCTATTAACCACCTGGAGAAGCAGCAGCTCGGGGCACATGCTGTCAGGACTCCGGAAGCACCCAGGCCCCAAGGCACTGTCCCTAGTAGACGCCACCCACCCTGGGTCAGTCACCCTGTGACTCCCATTCTGCTGAACCTGCCACAGGTGAACACAAAAGGCGCAGGCGCTCTCCAGGAGGCCGGCATAATCCAAAGCAGCAGATAATCCAAAGCCATTTATTTTTGGCACGTGTAAGTACGAGTTTATTTTTTCTCCAGCTTTCCCTTCCTAATTTGGCCTCACACAGACACATGGTAGGATGAACTTGCTGTTTTTGAGCATCAGCTGAGTGAAGGGGTACAGGGCCCAGAGACGCCTAGGAAGCCAGCCAGGGACGGTGCACACAGTGTGGCCCGCCTCCCCGCTCAGCTGCCTGCAGGAAGATCCTCCACCTGGACACCGGGTGCTCATCCGCCCCTGAGAGCCGCAGCCCCGGAAGACAGTGAGCGACAGTGCGGGCGCTAAGAGCATGAGTGTGAGGGTCACGTCAACAGGGTTTGGTCCCAGAGTCGCTGATGTTCTTGGGGTCCTGCCCACATGTCCCCGTGATTTTTCCCTGCCAGTGCCTGACTGCACCTGACTGTCTCGCCTGCATCTTTTCCAGGGCCACCGCACCTGCCCCAGGATAGGCCCAAAGTGCCAGGAAATCAACATCCCCCTCCCCAGCCCAAGCCGCCCTCCGCAGGGGCCGCCAGCACAGGAGCACCAACACTCCTGCCACTCACCCCTGGGAGGCGAGATTCTGAAGGTCATGGCTTCACTGGGCTCCCAGGGGACCCTGTGGGATTAAGCTCCCGTTGCCACTACGGGCAGGTGGCCACCCTTCCTTGGCCGCAGCCCCTGCTCTTTGCACTGTATTCTGGGCCAATAAACTACTTGCACTCAAATCCTGGGCTCAGACTAAGATGCCTGGGAAGAGCCACTTAGCAAGGACCAAGCCGCAGTCTTTGGACAAGGGACAGACACCCGCCCGGCATGGTTCTGCTGAACATCATGACATGCTGGATGAACCTCAAGCCTTTGTCATTATCCACCCCCGACCATGTGGGAAGGGTCACCGAGCAGACTTCACTGGGGCCAAAATGTCCATGAGGAGGCAGGAAGGAGAATGCTGAGAGAAGAGAAGAGGCAGCTTTCCGCAGCCGGTGCAGAAGCTCAGCCCTGGGGGAGGGCAAGAAGGAGTCACCTGATTTAATTCACAGGCATCTCCAGCTGATGCCACCTGTTTTACCAATTAGGAAACTGCCTGCCCAAAGGGTCCTCCTCTAGCATCTGCCCATCCTCTTGCTGACGCGGGGCCAGTCTGGCCTCCCTGACCTCTCCCCCTCTGTCATCTCTCACACACACCCGCTCCGTGCCAGTCGCATCTGCTGCCACTCAGGTCTCAGGTTCTTGGAAGGATCATGGGGTGGCCAGGAACTGCCGAGGATGATAGGGTCTCCTCTGAGCCTGGCTTGCTGAATCGCCCTGGGAAAACACCTCACCTCTCTGGAACTCTTTCTCATAATCCAAACAGCAGGGGAGCATGCTAGGAATGTTGCAGCTTCCTCCAGGAGGAGCCCTCTGTTCCTCCCACCCAGAGCTGTTATTTACTGAGTGTCTGCTATGAACTGGGCCCTGTTCTAGGCGCCTGGAATCACTGGTGGATAAACCAGGGAAAAAGTCCCTGCCTGAAAAGGAATTGTGTTCCTGCATAGGAAACCAGAGCTTGCAGGCTCAGGATGTGGCTCAGTGGCAATGAACTTGTCCAGCATGCAAGAGGTCCTGGGTTCCATCCTCAGCACCACCAAAGGAAAAAAAAAAAAAAAAAAAAAAGCCCTTGACTGAAGGACAGCCCTGTACCCTGCCATCCAGGTGTTCTAATGAGAGAAGCTGGTTGACACCCTCACCCCAGCTGTAAGACTCCTGACTGCCACCAAAGACTGCCCAGTGCCCCCAATCTCAGCCTAAATCTATTTGGTGGAATTAACACACAGTCTCCAAAAGAACTCCGCTGCCAAGCAGGAGTTCATGATCAGGGAGTGGAGATTCAGTTACTCTACCCAGCATGCAGGGGAGATGAGCGTATGGTTCCAACCCAGGCTGTGCAAGATGCAGGGAACTCAGGATGGGGAGGCCAACCCCTCTCAAGATGCACCTCTTCCCACTGGTCCAATCTCAGACAAAATCACACTGCTTCATTTGAGCTTGGCCTTGGGCAGGCACTGTCTGATGTGGACCCAGGACAAGGGCAGAGAATGCTCTTGGGCTTCCTTCCACCCACAGACAGCACTCCCTGTGGGTCACCCATGTCCCCCTGGGCTCTGGAACCTGCATCCAACCAGGAGTCCAGCCCCTGACACCTCCGGCCTCAGGTGTGCATGCACGGCAGGAGGCACACACATTCTGGAAGTATTCTATGCAAAGCCTCATTAGGGAGTTAGGGGGCAGCTTCCTCTGACACATGCACCCACCAGCAGCACCCAAGCCATGGCAGAGCTGGGGAGAAGGGTTTACAGGATTAGCACACTTTGGGATTATCTCTGCTCAATTAAGGCAGACAACTAGGCGATAACAACAGAGATAGAATCACTCAGCCAAGGTTCACATGAGCTGCGAGAGGAGCAAGAGCAGACCAGGTCACCTCCCTTGCCCCAGCCCCAGTGCCCACTGCTCATCTCCCAGTGCACCTCTTTGCAAGTAGAAGTGAGTGGGGAGGCATTCAAAGCTCTGCGCTCTGCTTGGGCATCAGTAAGCCTGGCTGCTAGTCCGGTCCTGTCCCTTATTTTCTCTGTGACCACGAGTTTAGTACCTAGCTTTCTCTGGGCCTCAGTTTCTTCATCTATCAAATGACAAGAACAATCAGGAACACTTACTATGTGCCAAGAACTGCACTCTGCACTGAAAATTTTTCACAGAGCCTCTTATTTCATCCTATGCTGATCTTTTATTGTCTCCTGCTCTCTCTTCAGTGCCCGGCCCATACTTGGTGACCAATAAATATTCACTCAATGGGTTCTTCCAATAACTTTCCAGAGGGAGAAACTGAGGCACAGAGTGTTGGTGAATTGGCAATCTCACCTAGCCAGAACCAAAGCTGGTTCTAGAACTGCACACTCACCTCATATGCTGCCCCCTCCCTGGAAGACCTACTGAGTGCAGATGTCAAACAAGGCAGTCTTGCTCCAGTCCAAAGCCCAACCCAGCCCAGGGTGGGCACCTAGCCAGTGCTCACGTCATTTTCTAATGTCCTGGCACCGATGGCCCCACAGGAGCCCTCTTTTTTTTTTTTTTTGGAACCAGGGCTTGAACTCAGGGACACTTGGCCACTGAGCCACATCCCCAACCCTATTTTGTATTTTATTTAGAGACAGGGTCTCACTGAGTTGCTTAGGGTCTCGCTAAGTTGCTGAGGCTGGCTTTGAACTCCCGATCCTCCTGACTCAGCCTCCCAAGTCGCTTGGATTACAGGCGTGCGCCACGCGCCCAGCTAGGAGCCCTCTTTGAGCTTGTACAAATAAGATAATTCATACAGTCGGTCCCCACTCATTCTCATTCGCTTCATACATATATTGAGTGCCTACTGTATAGCAGGCTCCGAGATGAACAGGATGCAGCTTCTGCATGGCGATGCAGTGTGATGAATGCTCCCCAAGAGAACGGAGGCCTGCCAGGAGCTGGGGGCAGGCAGGAAGCAGGAAGAGGGGTGGGTGGGGGTGGGGAGGGTTGAACCAGGCAGAGGGAACAGAAGTGGAGAGCGGGGCAGCAGAGTCTTCACCTTCAGCGGGCTTCCCTGAGCCCTGGAGAGAGGCAAGGGCAGATGAGGGGGAACCTGGTGGTGCTCACCAGGGGAGAGCTACTGCTCCTGCAGGGGTGGGGGACAAAGCAGAGGACTCACTCTTTGGAGCAGACATTGAACTCAGCATTCTCCATAAATTATCAGTTTTGTTCACAGCTGTATCTGCAATATTTAGAACAGTGTCTGATGCATGGGAGGTGCTCATATTTCAAATGAATGCATGAGTGACTCAAATTCTCCCCGAGGTTCAGAGAAGTGAGACGACTTGTCTGTGTTGATCATCAGTGGGGCCAGGATTCCAACACTGGCATGGCTCCAATGCCTTATTCATGTTCTCTGCTCCAGGACTTCCATGCTCCTTCCATAAAGAGGCAGAGTGTCTCTCTCCATTCTTTGACTTTGAACTTGGCCATGTGACTTTCTTCAGGCAGTAGAATATAGCAGAAGTGATCTTGTGCCGGTTCCAGCCTGGGCCTAGGCTTCAAGAGGACTCACCGGGTTCCTCCTGCATTTTTGTACCTCCACCAATGCATGACGAGAACGTTCCTGGGCTAGCCTACGTGTGTCTCTCGGGAATAATATGAGCCCTTCCCCACCAGCTCTCCAGCCAAGCTGAGCTGAGCAGCGCTGCTTCAGACAGGGAGGGCTGGAATGGCGTGTTACCCAGCATCGGCTGGCAAGCACGGCCGGTCTGCTTCCATTTAGAGCAAGAAAACTGATGTGTCAAAGGTGCCCCAATAACACAGGGAAGCAGGGAAGGCCAGGGCAGGGCAGGGAAGAAAGGTTCCCAGAGGAGCCTTAGGAACTGCCACAGAAATAATGAACGATTCATCATTCATTCAACAAACACCGTGTGCACAGACCACGTGCCAAGCACTGTCATCGACACTAGAATTGTTCAAATGAGACAGGAAGAGCATTCCAGGTGGAGGGAAGAGCATCTACAAGGGCACAGAGGTCCCAGGCAGAGCCTGGCACATCTGGATGTAAAGGATGGGCAGGACCAAGAGAGAAGCAAGTCAGGCAGGCTGGGTGGGGTCTTAGGACCTTACTCAGAGGTGATGGAGACCCTCAAAGGATTTGCAGCAATGCAGTGATGAGACTTAGCTTCGGGTTTAGACAGAAGTCATTGGCAACGAGCAGAGAGTCATGCCTTCTGGTGGTGATGAAGGGGTGGCAACAGGAGAGCTGGGCCAGAGGAGGGACAGCCAGCAGCTAGACATGGGCACATGGGATGCGGGGGGGACGTCAACAATGCCATCCTGGCCTCCCTTGAGCAACTGAGTGACAGATTGTGGGACACAGGAGGGGTCAGTTCTGGGTCAGAAGGAGAGAAGAGACAACACTGGGCCTCGTCCCCTTGGGGGAGGAGCCTCCTGTTCCCTGGAAGTTATGGGTCCTGCCCCACCACCCAGCCATCTCCCACCCAGCCTGAGACACTTGACTTCCTGTCCTTTCCCATTCACCCCACCTCCACCAGACAGGTCCCCTAAGGGTCTCTGCTGGTCATGCACTCCAGGGAAGATAGAGCCAGCAGTGCTGGCAGGGGGGCTCTGTGGGCCAGGTGGGGTGGCAGTCAGGAGAGGGAGGGGCCGGTGGCCCTCCCACCTGAGTCCATGTGGACTGGATGCCTGGCCTGGAATGTGGCCAGGGAGGCTGCCAGAGCTGTCCCCAACTCCCTTGGAGCATCCTCAAGGGTCAGCCCCCAGCCACCAGGGGCAGGGCAGGGCAGGTCTTTCTGTCGCAGGGAGGGAGGAGGGAGAGAACTTGGCCCACCAGACAGAACCAAACAGCAGGAGAAGCTGGTCAGGAGCGGAGGGAAACAGACACCCAGTCCTTCAAAGACAGGACCATGGGGACCAGAGAGACACAGCTAGAATCAGGGGAGACTGTGGAGCCAGAGGAGAGGAGAGAGAGAGGGAGGTGATGTCATGGGCTGAATAGGGAAGAGGGGAGGGCGGGAGGAGCCATGAGGAGCAGGGTGGGGATTCTCACAGCTAATCTGTCTGCAGCTAAGGAGATCTTGGTGGCCCTCAAGGGAAGGGGGCAGGGAGAGGATTAGAACAGCTACTAGGACCCCCCCTTCCAGAAGGTCCAAGGGCCCCAACCGGAGCCGAGGCATCTGCGAGCTGAGGCTGGGGTGGCCAGAGAGAGGGGGCTTCTTTGACAATTTAAAAGGAAATGGGCACAGTGTTCTAATACTAACAGCCTGTTATTAAAATCAAGTGCTATTTTGCAAAATGCATTTGCCAAGGAATCGCTAATTACAGGCAGGGCGCATTTCTGTGTGTTGGTGCAGATTAATCCTGAACGGTTTAAGCAGTCGAATTTTATACATATAATTATCATTCAAGATTCACAAAACAGCAACAAGATGCTCTGGGGCCCTGCCCTTAAGGGACCACGTGGCAGGGAGTTGTGAGGGGCAGAGGTGTCCAGACAGGGGGCTTCTGGCCTACGTTGGGTTGTGTTGAGCCACGTGTAGACAACTTCACCCTGACCCAGCTCCTCCTATCCATCTCTAACTTCCGGAACAGAACAGAATAGATGCTGATGACAGGGAGGGCGAGGAAGCTGCACGCAGCCCACAGGAGAGCCGCAGGGAGGCTACGCCCCTCCCTGAGCCCAGCTCCAAGGGGAGAGGGAACTAGCTGCAGGAATTGAAGCACAGGGTGTGTTCCATTCTTCCACACCCTCAACTTCTCATCTGTGAAATGGGCTTGCTGAAGAGTTTCTCAAGGGCTGAGGCCAGAGGAAGGGGAGGAATCTATAAGGGGTCCTGTGGCGCTGCTCTGCCCATGGAGTACCCCCAAACCAAGCAGCCTCTGGAGAGGAGACTCAGAACAGGATGTGGTAGGGAGACTGCTGCTGCAAAGCATGCTGGGAGGGGTGAGGGAAGCTGGGGAGGCCTGTGCCAGGTGCAGGGGGACACATTGAAAGCCACTGGCAGTTGGGGTGGAGACAAGGGCTCAGTCTGGGGACATGGGCTTCTAGCAACAACCCACAGAAGGGGCTGCTCAAGTGGGAGTCCATGGAACCAGAAGGCCATGGGCTCCAGCCCACCAGCTGAGGCCAGGCTTGTCCAAATCCCAGGGGACTGTGAAGGTGAGGGGCCACATGGGAGCCCAGGTGAAACTGGAGGTCTGCCGGCATACAGCCCAACGGACACCTGACTCCCCCTCCTTGCCCACCACACCTCCAGAGCCCCTACAGGTGCCTGCGCCCCAATCTCAGGAGCGCTAGGCTGGAAGACCCGGGAGGCAGCATCGACATGTTGCAGAAGGAAAGAGAAGGAGTAGGGCTGAGGGCTGCCCCACGTCTCCTGGCCCGGCCTCCCCCGGTCTTCTGTGTCGTGGGCTAGACGCAGGCCGGGCCGCAGGAGCGAGGCCTGGCTGCATGTGGGTGCAGCAGCCTGGAAGGGGAGTGTGAGGAAGGGAGAGCAGGCGCCCAGCCTCTGCGCCCAGCCTCTGCGCCCAGCTCAGGAGGCTGCAGCACAGGCTGCAGGAGAAGCCGAGAGTGTCCCAGTGCCCTAGTCATGGAGAGTCTCGGTCGGTGTGAGTTTGGCTTCAGTTACAGTGGTCCTTGTGCTTCAGAGGCCATCTGAAGTCCAGATGGGAACAAGACTATTGATCACTGGGCTCAATATGATCATGCCCCCAAAGTGCCCATTGTACGGTACGTGCCCAATAAGTGCTCAATATGCCACAAGTTGGCGCCCTCTGTGCTCCCCGTAAGGCCCACGGAGGACCCTGGCCCGCAGTTCCACCCCTCCACACAGGCCTTTCCTGCATCGCTCAGGTAAGACCTTATTTTACTGCAGACACTGTGGTTATTAGCTTCAGCCCAACTGAGCACCTACTGTGTGCAGCCCAGGCCCGGGCACTGAGGCGCATGATCTCACCAGAGCCAGGTACCACCCTCAGCCCTGTGTCCCCGGGACACTCTCAGAGAAAGGTGAAGGGGGGTGTCCAAGGCCACAGGGCAGTCCTTGACAGCGTAAGCCCCTCCCACAGCAGCGCAGGGCACCGCCCCCCCAGGTCCTGTGTGTCTCTGAGAGGGCATGGGAAGGCCAGTTGACTGGCCCAAGGTCACAGAGATCAAAATTCCACCCTGTTTTCCTCACAGCTGGGAACAGCAGGGAAACCTGGGAGACAATGCTCCCCTGAGCCGCTTTTCTCAGCACACAGGAGAAACTTAACAATGAAATAAAAACCACATCCCAACCTTGATACCTTAATCTGCCCAAGATACATGCAGATTTTGAAACACAGGAAAAAAACCCTCAGGATCAACTCAGCCAGCCCTCTGCCTCCAACAGGTGTCCAGTAACCAGGACAGATCAGCTGGATTCCTGCTCTGGTCCAGGGACTCCACCTGTTCCCAACTCACCTGTGGGCCGGCCACGCCCCCTGCCTCCCCAGCCCTCATCTGGGTGCCTGTGAGGGTGGTGAAGCCTGGCTTCTGGTGTCCCTTTTTGTCCCTTTCCATCTTTTGGGGGCCGGGCTCACTGTGCAGGGGATCCCTGCTCCTCTACTCACTCTCTCCCTTCTCTGAAACCCACCCTAGTCCTGGTACTATACTATCTTGCTGTGCAGCCTCAGGCAAATGATATCCCCTCTCTGAACTTGAGTTCATCATCTATTGGAGAGTTGGTATAGATGGACTTCAAGATTCCCTCCAGTTTCACCACCTGGATTCTGACTGTGACAAGGCAGTGTCCCACCTGGCCTGGCTGCACTGTTCATTGTCCTCTGGGGCCAACCTGGCATTTCCGGGAGGGGAACTCTGGAGATGGTAGCATGCCCAGCCCTGCTTGGAACAATGTTCCCGCACCAGTCTCAGAATCACCCCAGAGAGCACAGGGGCGGCCCTGCTGCAGGCTGGTTCGCTAGGCAAATTACAGCCTCTCAAGGGTGCCTATGACAAATGACGGCTAAATGGTTTGCTTTGCGTATGCAAATGAGCCGCCGATTTACATTCATTTGCACCTGATGGGTGTCTGAAATGGATGGATTTGATTTGTGCTTGATCTGTAAGTGTCTAATTTATTAATCAATAAAACGTCATGTACAGGCGCAAGGATCCCCGTTCCAGCCGGCCTCCATATATATGTAAATAATGCAATCTCTCAATCTACTTGTTATGTAAATGTTAATATAAAACTGACAGAAATACGCATCTGCAGAACTTTATGAGCAGAGCTGAGCTGAAATTTACACATGCTTCCTGCCCACCCTGGGTCCCCCAGGCTCTGGAGCCTCGGTGGCTTGCCACACCTTCCTCTCGGGGGTTCCTGCTGCCCAGGGGACCCGTCTCTGAAGCCAGAAGCCACACTGGCTCTCCTGGCCCTCAGGCAGGGCCAGGCCTCCACCCTGGGGGCCCTCCTTTGAGTTTTGTCTGGCCCTGAATCATTGCCCCCAAGAGCACACTGGGCACCGTCTTCCCCCAAGTTTCCTCCTCTCCATCTCTGTGTGCTGAAATCTGTCCCCCTCCAAGGACCAGCTAAATGGAACAACCTTTGACAGCATGCACTTGAGCTTGCAGGCATGGGAGTGGGTTTGGACACATCAGGGTGGTCTGGAGTCTGGCCTTTTCCCAAGAGCAGAAAAGGCGGCTCCAAGCCACAGTGTGAGCACAGGTGACCCTCCCAAGTGCTATCCCCGTTTCCCTTAGGGCACTCCTTGAAGGGCCACCAAACAAACCTCAGTGAAGACAGAAACCCGACAGCAGCTTCACTCCGCTCCCCCTCTGCTCCCAGCAGGAGGACAAGGCAGGGACTGCTGGGTCTCCTGGTTCCTTTAGGCACATGGCTCTTTGCCAGACCTTCTCCACAGCTCTGGAGCTCCCTGGGTGCCCAGCAGGGCGCTTATGTTCTCCAGGTCTCCCCCTGCTGTCAACTGGGAAGGCGAGGCCAGCGTTTCCCAGGTCAGAGCCCCCGCCGGCCCTGCACTCTGCACACAGGTGTGCACGGTCTTCCCCTGGGACGCACCCACAGACCCCACCCCCTCACTCTGCCACGGCCATGCCTGTTCCCCCTGCAGACGAACCACCTCTGAGAGTGGCTGCAGGAGCCACTCTCAGCCCCCAGGTTAGGGACCCAAGGGTGGAAACCCAGGAGGTGAATGAAGCAGGTCCCAGGATCGCACACCCAGGAGCAGGTCACTGGGATTCAAGGCCAGGTCTGCCTGGCACCATGGACAGCGCTCTTGGACAGGACGGGTCAGTGCCTAAGCTGGACGACCAGCCAGGAGCTGAGAAGGACACCCCCAAATCCTTCCCTTCTCCATGGCCCTCATGGCCCTCCCTTCTACAATGAAAGCTTTGGGGGTCCCTCTCCCCAAGGGACCATCTTTGGGAGCTCACAGGACTAGTCCGAGCCATCTGTGGGCCTTCCCCGTCACAGCCAGCATTCCTCCAGGTGCTGAGGAAGGAGGGCGAGCTGGGCTTACTGGGGCCGGTTCCGGCTCCACCTGCAGAAAACGCAAACCTTCACCTCGAGTCTGCTCATGAAGAGGCGGCGCTGCGGCATACGCCTGCATCCGAGAGCCAAAGCTCAGCGAGATGGCGCTGTGACACCTAAGGGCTGAGGAAGGACCCCAAATGCCGGGCCAGTGGTACCCCGTCTTCAGTGCCTCTAGAAATGCCTTTGGAGGAAGGGCTCTTCATTCATCCATAAAAGTAAGATTGAAATTGATCCCCCAGAAGCTGCCTGGGGGAGGCCTGGAGCCCCAAGCCAGGGTCAGGCTCTATTTTCTGTGGCTTCTCAACAAAGTTCAGGAGAGGCAGATGGGTGAAGACAAAAAGAGAACGCAGAGACAAGGAAGAGACAAATACCAGGCCATGTTTGCTCAGCACCAGGGTTTGGTAGATTTTATTTTATTCAATTGAACCTATTGTCAATGAAGTGACATATTCCATGAGACAAAGAGGCTCAGAGAGGTTAAGAAATTTACCTAAAGCCACACAGCTAGCAAGTGGCACAGTCAGAATTTGAACTCAGGTCTGTCTGAGCACAAAGTCTGGGCTCCTTCCAGTTCCCCAAGTCTCCAGTCATGGAAAGAAAGGCCTGGAGACACCAGAGGTGATTTGCCAGTCTGAAATAATGAAGCAGAAGCTGGATTCCAGATCATTTAAGACTTGATAACAAGCATGACTGAAGAGGTAGTGATTATGTAAGTGATCAAGGAAGAGCTGCCCCACTGTATTTGGCCAGAGTTTGAAAATCATGACATGAATTATTTTACTCATTAATGATTGTTTAACAGCGCTGCCTTAAAAATAATTAAAGCAAAGCACCTGCAGGCATTTGAAACTGCATGGTTATGTCTAGATATTGGGCCAAGTTCAGTTCTCTAAAGGAGATCAAGGAATCTCCTGCCACCAGACAAAAGAGGGATCTTAACCATGGGACTTATAATGTATGCAAAATGCAAGTGCTTTAAACACAAGAACTCAGATAATCCTGCATGGTGGCTGCTTATTCTCATTTATAGAGGAGAAAACAGAATATCAGAGAGGTTAAGGTACCTGCCCAAGGTCACACAGCTAGTTAGGGTGTGTGACCTTAACTATTCACTTGTCTCTGGTGTCAGAGTTTAAATACTTAACCCTTTGGTCAAATTTGATTTTTTTATAAAGAGATACCGTAAACAAAAACTTCAATTTCATATTTCTAACTCCTGAAGTATAACATAGTCAAGATCATAAGCCCCTGTTCCAGCCCCTTCTCCCTGTTGTTTTTTTTGTTTTTGTTTTTGTTTTTTGGAACCAGGGATTGAACTCAGGGACACTCGGCCACTGAGCCACATCCCCAGCCCTATTTTGTATTTTATTTAGAGACAGGGTCTCATTGAGTTGCTTAGGGCCTCGCTAAGTTGCTGAGGCTGGCTTTGAACTCACGATCCTCCTGACTCAGCCTCCCAAGTCGCTTGGATTACAAGCGTGCGCCACCACGCCCGGCTTCCCTTCTCCCTGTTGGATCCTGCCAAGGTGGGGCTGCTCAGGGAGACCAGGCTGAACTTGGGGAAGGAACAGGGGGATGCCTAGATCCCCAGACACTCCAGATGCCCATGTGGGTGGGGTGTCCCAACAGAGTCCCCTGATGAGAACACTCCCTCTCAGCCTTCCTGGAGGAGGAGGAGCAGGCCTGGGCCTCAGATCCCCAGCCTCCTGCTGGCTGCAGCTGCTCTCCCAGGCAGCTGGGGTGGAGCCCAGGGGCTCACAGCCAGGCACGCCTGCTAGGCAGAGGGCCCCTGACTCAGTTGATCCTCCTGCTTCTCCCTCTCCAGGACGTGGAGGGGTCCACTAGGCTGCCTGCTCCTCATCCCATATGCTGGTGGATTTTCCAGGGAGCCTCCTAGATGGCTCACACTACCCAGTGGTGCCTCTCCCCATTCCAGCCACCACCAGGACACGGCAGGTTCCGGACACCTGCAGGTTTGGAAGGCCCTGGGTGGATGGCCCCTGTTCCTTCAGCAGGTGGGGGGCTCCCCATGGACACACAAATCTAACTTGCATAGATTCTCCCTACCCCTATTGTCTTTTCTCTAGGCCTCAGGGACTGTCCCAGTGTGGAAAATGAAAGATGCTTGAGCTCACAGACCTACCTGTCTTTTACACACATCTAAACTTGGTGGGGGAACTTATTCGAGCTCTTCCAGAGGAGCAGGGCAAGCATAGCATCTCTGAAATCACTGGGAAGTAGTAAGAGGATGGCCAGTACTTCAAAGGACCTCAGGACCTTTGCATCACCCTGACTGAATGGGGATGGGAAGTCCCCATCAGGACAGAACAAATTCCCAAGTTATGTGGAGTTCAGGGTCAGTGTTGTGGCAGTGTAAATATAATGAAGAAAATGGGGTATTTATTGCCAGCCTAAAGTTGTGGACCAGGCTGCCTACCATGCCAGCCACTTTGTTTCCACAGCCGGTCACTGTGGGCTTAACAGAAATATAACTCATCTTAATGTTTGCTTAAACTAAATGGAATAGAGAAAGGAAATAACTCTGCTGCCAGGCCACCAAGTAGGGCCTGAGGATGGCCTACGGATTCTGATTATGCTGCTTCCAGCCACTGCTCTTGTGTCCACATCACGGTACTATTTCATGAAAGGTGCAGAGGGCTGTCTGGGTCCAAATCCCAGCTCTGCCACTTATTAGCTAAGAGACTTTAGGCAGGTGACTAAACCTCTCTGGGCCTCAATTGCGTAAGTCATGGGGTGCGACTCATAATTGCAAACCTCAGCAGACTGCAAATGTGCCTGCGGAGCCCAGTGCCCGGGCTCAGGAAGTGGCTGTTGTTGTTATGACCCTAATTTGAAGGATTCTTCCTGTTCTCCTTGTTTTTAAACTCTCTCATCTCATACTGCACACACCCAAATAACAGCATAAAGATTTATATGCTTGCCCAGGTTAGAAGTTGCAGGTGGCCCTTCTGGGTGACTGTTGGGCACTGCGACATTTTAAGCCTGGGGAACTGCAGGCCCCAGGTAGTCGATAGAGGAGGGCCTGAAGCTGAGACAGGCTTTTATTTGTGATAGACCTGGGGCTCTAGGCCACAGAATATGCTGGACTGCCCAGGGACATCTTGCCTGTCTCCACCTTCCTCTGAGCCTTCGACTGATAGAATTCGTGAGGGCCAACAGGGATGAATGTGAAGTTCTACATCCAGGTTAAGCAATCCTGCACGGGCCTAGGAGGGGAAGACCTGGTTTCCAGAGATGAAAAGGGGCCGAGGTTATGGCAGCAGGTGGGCAAGGGATGGGGTAAAGGAGAGTAACTGAACAACAGCTCACCACGAGAGAAAAACATGGAAGAAGGTAATGTGGAGAGCAATAGAGTGTGGTGCTGGTGGAGATGGTCCCAATGGCCATGCATGGCCTCTTGGCCCACACTTCCATGAAACTGCTCTCCTGTCCCTGCATTTTGTCCTCTCTCTTGCCCATGCGCTTGGAGGGTCATTCCTCTCTGCTTGGCCCTGAACCCTGGTGTTCCCTAGGACCCCACCGCCGCCCCCTGCTACCCTCACTCTCCTTGCTTCACCTGGGTGACTTGGCCCCTCCTCCATGACACTTCTCAGACCCCTGGTCCTCACACCTACTCTCCCCTGCAGTCGGCCCCACTGAGCCCCCAGCGTACACTTCCAAGTGCCCTGTCCGCATCTGTCCACAGGCACCCGGGGCCCAACCTCCTCCAGGGCCAACTCCCTTCTGTTCATGCCTGCTGCCACCACTGCGCTCCTGCTCCGGACCTGGCTGCTCTGAACTGCAACCCCTGGAGCCAGTTTCCGGGGGGAAGGCGGGCCACATATTGAAGAGCGAATTTGTTGACACATAAGATAGATACAGAAAAGCGTATGGATCAAAAGCGCCAAGAATTTGTGCAAAAGAAACACAACCGCGTAAGCAGCACTGGACCAAGAAATAGAACAAAACCAGCCCGCCGGCCTCCGCAGGGCGACTGCTAGTCTCACTTAGACGACAGATCACATCTTACAGGAAGGGAGCCCTATAGGGCGCATTCTTCCAGTCGCGGCTGTCTGCACACGTTCTTGAGATTCCCACGGGTCACGTGGTGAGCTCGGGGTGCTGGGCGGCGTTCCTGGGTGTGAGAACCTCCCTCAGGACCGGCTTCTCCTCCCCGGGCTTGGTGAGCACCGCTGTAGCCTCCAGCGGGGGCTTCCTGCGCGATGCTGCTCGCATCCTGTGGGGACACACGTGTGCCTTCCCGCTGCGTGTGTCTAGCAGGGAGCTGCCGGCTGGGCGCAGAGCGCAGACAGCCGCGCTCAGTTTCACCGCCGCCGCCGCCCAGCGGCTGAGCGCATCTCCCTCCAGCAGTGTGGGAGCTCTCAAGTTGCCCTTGGAGCCCACTTGGAACCCTCCCTGTCCAAGCAGCGTTTACAGCCATCCTATGGTGTGCCAGGCTTTTTGTGTGCTTTTTATGTGTGTGCTCCCCCTGGACGCGCAGGTCCTGCTCATTCTACTGACAGTGGTTTTTGTACCGGTACCTTCCCAGGTCCTCAGACCCTTGCTTGCATTCCAACTTCATCTCCTGTCCTTCCCTGCAAACCTGCACTGACCCCTGCCTCCTGCCTCCTCCTCCACGTGGCAGCAGGGTGCCTGGCACACCTGTCAGGGTCCCTTTCTGCTCAAGAAGCCCAGTAGCCCCGGCACAAGGGCAAAGCCTCCAACCAGGGATCTTGTGCATCTCTGCCCCCCAAAGAGCACCTACCGAGCTCCCGCACCTATTGAGACTCACCTCACATTCCAACCCCACCTACCTTTCCAATCACACCCTGGGGCTGGCCTGCAGACCAAGCCAAGGACGACTGTATACCCCGCATCTTGGAGCTGCTCAAGCATCCCTGTCTCAAATGTGCCAATTGCCTTGGCCAGGCACTGGTGGGAGCCTTCACTTTGGCCTGCCTTGGAGACAGCCTTAGGCAGGTGTCATCTGGTCCTACTCAGGGTCCTCGGACCCTGAGACGGCTGGGGTGGCCTTTAGCTCATCACAGCTGAAAGCTTCACATTATAGGAATGCAAGGCACCTAGTGGTCAGTCGCCCTTATGATACCCATGCCTCCCGAGATGATTTTTTAAATTTGCTCAACAATTTATATTTTACAAGACAGCGTCATACACTTTATTAAGATCCATAAGATGTATCCCGTTATTCTCATTTCATAGATGACGAAACAGGCTCAGAGAGGTGAAGTCACCTGCCCACAGACACACAGCTAGGAAGTGGCACAGTTAAGAGATTAAATTGAGGTTGTGATGCAAAAGCCACCCACCACCACGGCCCCTGCCTGCTCCACCCACGGAAATGCTCCACCTCCTCCAAGTTATTTCCCTACGAAGCAGTTCCGGGTTTCCCAGTTGGAATTAATTAATCTCTCTTCTGTGCTCTTTATCTGAACTTTTATTATAGCAATTATAGCAGCCTGACTTTTATTATAATCATTATTTACATGTCGGCCTCTCCAACTGGGATGGGAGCTCATTAAGGGCGGAACCCTGTCAGTTCTGTACCCCGAGCCTCGGGCAGGTAGGTTCTGAGTGCAACACGGTAATAATAACAGCAGGACCATAATGAAGGCCTCCAGCCTCCAGGCTCAATCAAGTCCTCAGCCTGGTGGCCTGACTGCAGGTCCAGTGGCAGGTCACCTGGGGTTGTAAAAAGGCAACGTGGAAAAGTCCTTGGCAGTAGAGACTTCATCTCCCAGGGCAAAGCGTTTCTCTGGGCTTCCTGGGGGGTCCTGGCCACCATGCACTTGGTTTGCAAATTGGGTCTCCATCTGCTTTTGTTCCTCCTCTCCTGTCCTCCCTCTCCCCTCCTCTCCTCATTCTCCTTTTCTCTCTCTCCTTTGTCCTTTCTTTATCTTTCCCTTAATTGGATGAAATAGAGAACCAAAATACATTTTCCATTACTTGTTGTACCAATTGAATTTTTTTATCTGTTCCCTGCTGTAAAAAGTCTGTGAGTGGGATGTTTTCTACTTTACTTCTCCTGCTCCACACACACATGCGCAGAGAGAGGGAGGGAGGGAGGGGAGAGGGAGAGGCAGAACACGGATTTCTATTTCCTTAAGGGACCCTCAAGTCTTTTTTTAATTTCTTGGTACTGGGGACTGAACCCAGAGGATCTTTACCACCGAGCTACACCCCAGCCCTTTGTGTTTTTTATTTTGAGACAGGGTCTGGCTGAGTTGCTGAGGCTGGCCTAGAACTTGCGATCCTCCTGTTTAGCTTCCTGAGTTGCTGGGATTATAGATGTGTGCCACACGCCCAGCTTCAAGTCATCTTTTCTATCAATTACTGACTATTGATAGGGGAAATAAAAGCTCTGCTCCCGCCCCTTCACTGCCCCCAAAGTGAGATGCAACTTCCTAGATGCGGTCAGGCTGTCACTTCTCCTGGGTCTCCATCCTCTCCCTGTGAGATGAGATCTTGGGGACTGGGTGAGTTGCCCTTCATGTTTTGAGGATCGTGGACCCTGGTGAGGACCTCATGAGAGCTCTTCCAAGGAAAATATGACTCTGCATCATTGCAGAGACCTACACCCAAGGGACCCCAGAGCTCTGGGAGCCGTCCACTACTGAGCTGTGACCAAGGACCCTGTGCACAGCTCACCTCATGGCTGTGGCAGCAGCTGCTTCTGCAAAGGCAGGTACGACCTCACAGGCTCTGACACCACCCAGGTGACCCTGGGCAGATCCTCATCTGCCCTGTGCTTCAATTTTCCCTTCTGGAACAGTGGGCTTCATAAGAGCACATATATTTCCTAAAGATCTGAAGAACTTCTGCAGATGGTGCCTGGCACTGAGCATGGGCCTCACAGGCACCGGGTGCTGCTGTCAGTATTGTCTACGCTCATTCTTCACCTCCCTCGGGGGCCACTGTCCTTGGTACCAGCTATGGCCAAGTCATCTTGGCACTCAGCTACACTGAGTCAGTCTGGGGAGGAGAAAGGGCCATGGAGTTCTCGGTCAAGACCAAGATAGATCCCACTCCTGGCCACACCTTAGAAAGTCCCTCGGAGAGAAAAATCATCGGCCCTGTCCATCCGTGAACTCTGCACCCATAGACCCAGAGCAAAAATAAATGTGTACATATATTTGGGGAAAAACCCTCAGCTGTACCAAACATGCACAGACTTTTCTCTTGCCACTAGTCTTTAAACAATGCAGAATTACAGCCATTCACATAGCATTTACGCCGCATTAGGTGTTAGGCGTTATCCAGAGAGGACTTAAAGTATCCAGAGGGTGAGTCTAGTCTATATGCAGACACTGCCATTTACACAAGGGACCAGGGTGTCCTAGATTTAAGTGCCTGTGGGGGTCCTGAAACCAATCTCCTCCTGGATGCTGAGCAGTCACACTATCACTGTCCCATTTCACAGAGGGGGACCTGAGCTCACAGGAGTGATGCCCCCCTGCTCCCCACCCACAACCGCGGGGCAGAGCTGAGCCATGGACCAACAGTCGCCTGACTCCAGAGCCCAGGTTCCTGGTCACTGCTTCAGCCAGGCAGCCTGCCTCCCTACACGGGCAGCTGCAGCTCAGGCCTTGGGCATTGAGGTCAGCCCAGCAAACCAGAGGGCCTGAGGGAAGCGTTCCTGTGGGCGGGAGGGCTGGTGTGCACTGTGATCCCACCAACCTCTCGGTCTCTGAGTCCCAGCCACCCTGCCTGCAGATCACATGAGATGATGGCCAGGATTGCCCTTTGGGAGGCACGGGAGCATTTACAGCCAGGCTGCATGATGATCATCATCATTATCACGACCAGGATGATTGCTGTCCCTGAGTTAAGCAGGCAGCTGGGTCCAGAATGCTGGCAGGAGCTCAGGGTGGCCTGAATCCCAGGCTGTGACCTGGACTCAAACCTCCACAAGGAGGGAAGAGTAGGACCTGGGCCATCCCTACACTGCCCTGGTGTTCCCAGGAGGTGGACAAGAACTTCGTGGCAGGAGACATTGCCACACCAGCCCACCAGGAAAGGAAAGGGCTGTCACATGACCCGGTTAACCACCCAGACCTGCCTCCCCCTCTGGGCAACTCCTTGGCAGGTAGCAGGACTGGTGGGAGGAGCCCTCTGGGGCTCTCCAGCAGCCCAGGCAGAGGGCTGCCAGTGACCTACTCAGCTGTGCAGCCAGCATGGTTGGGGTGCAGGTAGGAAGAAGGGGTGGTAAGGGGTGAAGCCTGACACTCTGCTGATCATGCTTCGCGACACTTAATATGCCCCCTCCTCACTGCACTCGGGGCACGTCAGTGAGTGTGGAGAACCCAGGTCTGTGGAAGCTTCCTTTGACACGCACAATGCAGAGAAAAAATAATTCGATTAGGGAAAGGGGACAAGAAAGACAAGGAGACGGAGGTGACCTGGTTTTGCAGCTGGCTCAGCGATGCAGAAGCAGATGCGGCTGGCCTGAGCTGAAAGGCTGGGAAGACACTAGCAAGCCCCGGATGGAGTCAGGCGAGAGGTTGGAAATAAAGAAGTTTGAGGTCAATACCAGCGTGTGTGACCAGTCACGGGAGAACAGACCGAGATGGCTCCCTAGGCTCCGAGAGCAGGGAGCCTGGGCAGAAGTCAGGGAGAGAACCAGGTCCTCGAGCCCCAGCGTGAGGGAGAGTCCTTCCCCAGAGAGCCCCAGGCTGGGGAAACAGGGCCCTGTCCTCAGGGAGCACCAGGCTGGGGAGACTCAGCACCATTCTCAGGAAGCTCTGGTCAGAAGGGGAGAAATGATCTCTACTTTCAGGAAACTTCTAATCTGAGAAATGAATCAAGCTCACCGTCTTCCCCGAAGAGATCCCCAAGACAGGCATTAGCCACACATGAACTATTTCCCAAGGTCATCGTGTAACATCTTATGTTTTTGGGACAAAACAGAATGACTTCAAATCAGTGGATGGGTTTTTTCTTCACTGTTTGAGTTAGGAAAATGAAAAGAGCCAGCGTGGCGAGGGGGAGGGGCGGGGCCTACAGTGAGACAGAGGTAGGAGCAGGGGACCACGGGAAGGCGGGTGGGAAGGGCAGCAGGGCCTGGGGCCCATGGAGCCCAGGAGAACTGGCCTGGAGCTCTGCCCAAGCTGCAGCCTCCACTGAGGACCCTGAAGCCCAGGAGAAGCCCCACCACACAGAGGGCAGCTTCTATCCATGGTCAGGGCTGCCCACCTTCATTCTCCCGTCCTGGGCCCAGCCGAGAATCTCTCGGCACACAATCCGCAAACACTTACACCAGCGGTTCTCAAGGTGCCGTTTATTGAGGGCTTACTATGTGCGGTTGCCACTCTCAGGGCTCCACACATAACCTTTCTCAAACCTCGCAATTCTCCAAGGAAGGAATAGTCATCCCTCCGTATCTGTGGGGGATTGCCAAAATCCAGGGAGGCTCAAGAGCCCCTTCTGTAAAATGTCATCGTATTTGCAAATAACCTCTGTGCATCCTCCCAAATACTTGAGATCATCTCTAGATTACTTCTAATGCCTAATACAATGTAAATGCCTGTAAGCCATTGTTATGCTGTGTAGCTCAGGGAATTGTGACAAAACAAAACCTGTACATATTCAGTACTAACTTAATTTACTTAATTTAAAAAAAATATATTCCACCTGAATCTGTGGATGAGGATCCTGCAGATATGGAAGGCCACCTGTATTACAGGTTAGGTTTCCCTTCCCTGAAATAATTGGGACCAGAAGTTGTTTCTAGAGTGTTTGCATTTGGAACAATTGCATAGGCATAATGAGTGGAGCATCTCTAATCCAAAAATCTAAAGTCTGAAATGCTCTGAAATCCAAAACTTTCTGAGTGTCATGTCAGATTTTTGGATTTCAGATATGTGGATTCAGGGGGTGGGGTGCCTGACCTCCATTATTATTCTTATTTCCCAGATTGAAAAACCAAAATCGAGGTCCAGAGTGTGTAAGTCACCTGCCAAAGATTAGGAAGCAGGCACCTGGCGGAGCTGGAATTGGACCCGGAGGGCCCTGGGCTGTGGTTGCCTGCTGTCCACTTAACTGCTCCTAGGGCCTGGGGTCTCGCTACCTCTAAGGAGGCTGGGCACCTGCTGGAGCATGAAGTGCACAGCAGAGGGTTGTCACCCCTGGTGTCACTGGCCCATCTGTACTGTGAGAAAACAGAACGGTGCCTGGGAATATTTGTGAAATAACACTCTTCCAGGGCAAGCATGGACACATGTCTCCTCCCTCCTGGGGCTACGACCAAGGCACAGCCACAGGTGGCCAGAACCAGCCCCAGCTACAGAAGCCCAAGGCAGGACACTTCCAAGGAGCATGTGCCAGGGGCCGTGAGGGCTGCCCAGGGAGCTGAGGGCAGGACCCTCCTTTGGGAGGCCCCCACCTGCTCCAGCTCTAATCTGACCCTTCCACAATCGCTTCTCCCTTGGTCCCAAGCCACACCATGGGGACAGCTCCTGCTTGGGGAGAGGGAAGCTCACCTCCTCACCAGACCATAAGCGCCACTATGGGGACAGACACCTGGTATGTCACCGTGATGCTGCTCTCCAGCCGCGGAGGCTCGGCACAGAGTTAGGAGCAGGGGGACACCCGTCAGTGTTAAAGATGGAGGGACAGCGGAGGCCGTGGGCATGCAACAGGCATGACATCCCTTCCATTCAGCCTCTTCCTCTCTCCACCTGCAATTATGAGGCCCCAGGAGCCCCCGGGATTGAGGGCCAGGGGCCCACGGAACCCTCCTCCCGAGTTCCATCGCCTCTGTGATTCCAGCTTCAGCTTGCTTGGGTCTGACCCTGAAGGAAGAAGCCTCCTGACACCCCCACCTCTACCGTCTACTCTGCCTGGATGGCAGGGAGGGTGGCCTCCCCGAGTCCCTCTTTGCTGTTGTGAGAAAGGGCACTGGAAAACAGTGACTTGTTGAGCAACATTAGAAGGAAAGTGCCAGGTGCCCTGGGCATTCAGGGCTCTGGGCAGGGACAGGAAGTGAGGGGCTGCCCAGGAAGAGGGGAGGACAGGAGAGGGGCTGGGTCTGGGCAGCTGCTGGGAAGCCCTGGTCCCACAGTGTCCCCTACTCTCAGCCCTCCCTGTCTGTAGCACCCCATGACCCTATGGCCCCCAGCCACCCACTGCCTTCCCTCTGATAGATCATTCCAGAGGAAGTCCCTCCAGCCCAGCCCAGGCCTGGGCACCCGAGGTGAATCATCATGAGCACCTCAGGTCCAATCAAATAGAGAGGGTGACTGGCTTCAGACAGAAGGTTCACCCTGGAAGCCTCTGTCCTCTTCCTCCTTTCTGCAGTAGGGGGCAAACTGGTCACTATAGGCTTATGGCTCACCCCCACCCCGAATCACAGAACCCTGCTCACCAGCACCCCAATTGCTGCCCTTCCCCCAAATTACAGCTTTCCATGGACACCTTGTCCCAGCCCCAACCTCCAGTGAGGGTCTCACGCCTGTGTCCGTCCCAGGGCTTCCCCTGAGCGCAGTCCTCCCCAATCCTCCAACAGTCTGGGAAACACACACAAGGATCCCACGCCTGTCAGGCCCAGGGTTGGGGCAGGGGAGGGAGACATGAGTCCTGGAACCAGCAAGTGACCCTTTCTGAATCTTTGGTTCATCAGATCTTTCTTGCATTAATTTTTATTTTTAGAACTGTGACATGCACAGGTTATTTATCTGGATGCATGTGCGTGGTGGCATCACCTTGAATTTTGTGCCTTGCCTTCCCCCATTTCCAGCCTGTTCACACCCACCCCTTGAGGTAGGAAGCCTGGAGCTCTGTCCACCAATGCTCACCCCAACTTCTACCGCCCCTGGCCCCAGGTTCCCCCTTCTGCCTGCCGTCTACTCTGTGCCCAGGTCCGACCTCAGAGGGCAGAAGCTGAGAACAGCTGTGAGCTGGGGATTCTGGAGGCTTCCTGAACAAGTTCCAAGGTTGCCCTCCCACATTAGGGGTCACCGACCTCCCTCCTGTCGAAGCTGTGCCAGAGGTACCATTTCCCCCACTCCAATCATCTTGATGTTTCTTCCCTGACAGCCACTGACAAGGCTCCCTGAAGCCAACACTAGCTGTTTGGAAACAGAGGACTAAATAAGATGGGGACATGCAGCACACAGTCACTCTCCACAGCTTTGGGACGCTTCCAGGGCCAACTCATTCACTCATTCAATAGAAATCTTTGGGGCATTCACCATGGGACCTGGGATGCAGCGGAGAACAAATCTGCATCCTGCCCTCAGGAGCTCCCATTGAAGTGTCAAGGTGGGAGGCACAGTCACCCACAGACCTCCATGGCCCAGACTGCCTGGCGTCCACAGCTCCCATGGTGCTGGGGAGCCCATGATGACTGGTTGGTGTGGTTTGTGGTTTGAGCAAAGCATAAAAGGAGAGCTCGACTTCTATGTAGGGTGGTGGCCTTGGATGGGTCTTGGGAGAACAGGGTCTTAGTGTGATCTTAGTCTCTGCCCGACTTGCCAGGGGAGTGGGGACATGGGGCAGGTCATTGATTCAGAAGAGGCTAATCCTCCATCACCCCTCCTTCTGTGAGGTAGGGAGAGAGGACAGGTGCTGTGACGCTTGAAATCTGGCAGACCCAGCAGAGAGGGAGCACCAGGCTGGGGTCAGGGCTGCAGAAGGAACACAGTCACTGAGGGGACAGATGCCGTGTCAACATTGGCATCACTGCCAGCTCTACCACGACCACAGTGTGAGCTGGGAAAGCCTCTGTAGCGCTCCCTGCGCCATCGTCCTCATCCGGTGTGGGAGAGAAGCTACCACGCACCAAATAGTGTTGCCACAAATGAAATGCTCAGAACAGTCCCTGGCGCTTGGTAAGCATTTGGTAAATATGGCCAACTGTGAATTCGCCGGGCTATCCTGGGCCCACCTCTTCCCCCTCTGGGTTCTGGGTTGCTGTCTGTACCATGAGCAGATGGACCTAAGACCCTCCCCCCAACCCTGGATCCAAGCTCTTGCAAATCATCAATCTCTTCCCTGGGGGCCCAGGCCCTCCCCATCAAAGCAGGGCCCTGAGCATCCCTGCACCCCAGGCACCCAGGCTAGGGAACAGGGACAGCCAGAGAGCTGTGGGATCGGGTGGTTTTCGTTGTGGATCTGCCATGACTGGTGTTGCAGGGAAGGGAGATGCCACTCTGAGGGGCTGCCGGCTGCCTCTGCCACACTACCATTGAGAGCAGGAGCCAGAACTATATTTCCACTGTGGAAGGGAAAGGCAGAGGAGGCTGTGCCTTCTGCAGAGCACTGTGCGTCTTTGCTCCTCACTTGGAGAATGCTCACCAGCATGCTGTCTGGGGACACATGTGCCACTGCCCCAGAGGCCCAAGGGTCACAGCAGGGGTCTGCCAATGCCTAGGGAGGCAAACCTCCATGATGAAGAGGTCCTTCCTCAGCTCCCTGTGGGGCCAGGAGGGGTGCTGGGGCTGCAGGAGGCCACTGGAGCCGGGAGGGAGGGAGTGTTTGATTCTCCCGAGAAAGGACAGGGGCAGTGAGCCCGCCCGTGCTGGGCCCTGCATGCCCACTTTCTCCATACCATCTGCTGCAGTGGGACTGCTGTGCACCCAGAGTGGAGCTTGGTCACAGGGGGGCCTCAGGCCAGGTACAGACACTGGACCCTGACCCCCTTGCTACACTGACTGGGAGGGTGTGGTCCAGTCTGAAATCTCCAGGTAGTGCTGCTTTACCCCAAATATTCTCCTCCCACGGTCTGTGTGGGGGACAGCTTGCTGACCACTGCATGGGGCCAGCTGGCACACCTGTCAATTCACTCATCCAAACCTGTTCCCCCAGAGGATGCATCCATGCCAGAGGCAAGGAGGAGTAAAACATGGTCCTGCCGCCCAGGAGCCCACAGCTGCCAGGAAGAACAGACCCCTGGGCACAGCTGTGAGCTCTCTGAGGTCTTTGTTCTCTGCAAGTCCCACATGTCAAGATGCGACAGGCCTCTGGTGGGTGTTTGTGAGATCCAGGATGGAAAGTGGAGGGGCTTAAGGGAAATGATAGAGGCAGAAATTGGGGTGCTGGTGACCTCAGGGTAGCTCCTCTGAACACCCAGAGGATGAAGATGACAGAGAGAAGGCCTGAGGTACGGGGCAGCCCCAAGAGCACCGCACAGTCTCAGACATGCTGACCACAGGCCTAGGAGACAGATCTCAGCTGCCATGAATGGGGATGTTCTCACTTGCAAAGGATGCTGGGAAACACAGCTCCGCCAAGGCAACTAAATCCCTCAGTCCTCCAGCACCCTCCCCCAGAAACTCATGCCCAACAGTTGGCTTCTGGGCCACAGAGAGACTCTCATTATGTTACTCAAACACGTGCACCATCAGACACTGCAGCAGCAGCATGCAGATGGACACCAGAGGCTCACCCCACCCTGCAGGCAGCCCAAAGAGCCACTCCAGTCCCTGCATGCCCACGAGATGCACATATACACACGCACCCACATGCATGCACACTCAGTAGTGCCACATGCAGGCACACACCACCATGCCAGGACGTGTCTCTTTGCTTCTAGCCACTTGCAGAGACCCCACCAAACACACACTTGTAACACACACGTGCGCGCACACACACACACATTCTCTCTCCATCTCCAGGTGGGCTGCTTTGGGCAGGATGCTATTTGCAGGGACACGCATGTCAATTCTAAATGAGGAGCGAGGGCAGTACAGGAGGAAGCCACACTTGGTATGAGGTGCTTCTTCTTAGGCCGGGGGGGTGGGGATGACTGCCCTTCCATGGCATGCAGGCTGTGAGATTTCCAATTAGGAAACCTATGTCCTGAGAGTTGACAGTGGGTCATTAGGATGCAGACCAGGTAGCACCAGGCTAGGAGGAGGAGGAGGAGAAGGAGGAGGTGGAGGAGGAGGAGGAGGAGGAGGAGGAACGGGGGGTGGTGGGCTGATGGGGGGTGGGAGGTGCTGCAGTGAGACAGCATCAGAGAGACTTTCAAAGCGACCTGGAGAACATCTGCAGAGCACTGGGCCTTGGGGCACTGCTATCAACAACCACATCTGTGGTCAGCAGCGGCTTCCTTATCCCCTCCCAGGAGAGTAACCACCAACCAGGCCACCAGCAGGGACCCTGCACCTTGGCCTCTGAGCTGGCTAGGGGAGGGAAATAAGATGCTCAAAGACCTTCTCCCATCTTCTCCTCCACTAAGAATCAGGGTGCTGATCCCAGTCCCCCAAGCTGCCACTGCATGCTTCATCCGCAAAATGGGCAGCAAACCATTCCCAGAGTGAGTGATCATGTCTGATGGCTTCTAGAGCCCCTGCCCCTCCAGAGACCATGACATTCTGAATTACTCTTGATTGACAGCCCTTCAGACATGAGCAGACACATTGCAAAGGCCACACATCTGTCCTCCCTTCAATGCA
>JAJEJO010054138.1:0-39008 GCA_020662805.1 Glaucomys volans
CCGACCCCACCACTCCCTTTTCTCTGTGCTATCTATCCTTCCTCCATTCTTGTCACCCTTCAACCCCGCATCATGCATCATTTTGCACTTATCATAGAGACGATTCAGCCCTTGGATTTTTGAGATTGGCTAATCTCACTTAGCATATCCGTCTCCTACATCATCCATTTACCTAAAAATGCCATATTTTTATTCTTATTTATGGCTAAGTAATATTTCATTGTGTATATATACCACAGATTCTTTATCCACTCATCTATTGAAG
Source organism: Glaucomys volans (assembly GCA_020662805.1). NCBI lineage: Eukaryota > Metazoa > Chordata > Mammalia > Rodentia > Sciuridae > Glaucomys > Glaucomys volans. The sequence goes on from JAJEJO010054138.1 coordinate 266, forward strand.
AGCATCTAGGTTGGTTCCACGATCTAGCTATTATGAATTGGGCAGCTATGAACATTGATGTGGCTGCATCACTGTAGTAATCTGATTTTAAGTCCTTTGGGTGTAGGCCAAGGAGTGGGATAGCTGGGTTAAATGGTGGATCCATTCCAAGTTTTCTAAGGAATCTCCACATTGCTTTCCAGAGTGGCTGCACCAACTTGCAATCCCACCAGCAATGTATGAGTGTACCCTTTTCCCCACATCCTTGCCAACACTTGTTGTTGCCTGTATTCTTAATAAAAGACATTCTAATTGGAGTAAGATGAAATCTTAAGGTAGTTTTGATTTGCATTTCCCTTATTACTAAGGATATTGAACATTTTTTCATAAATCTGTTGATTACTTGAAGATCTTCCTCTGTAAATTGCCTGTTCATTTCTTTGGCCCATTTATTGATTGGGTTATTAGTGTTCTTGGTGTAAAGATTTTTGAGTACTTTGTAGATTCTGGAGATAAGGGCTCTATCTGAAGTGTGTATAGCAAAGATTTTCTCCCACTCTGAAGGCTCTCTCTTCACATTGCTTATTGTTTCCTTTGCTGAGAAAAAGCTTTTTAGTTTGACTCTATCCTGCTTTTATTTCTTGCGCTTTGGGAGTCATGTTAAGGAAATCTGGTTCTAGGCCAACATGATGGAGATTTGGACCTATTTTCTCTTCTATTAGGTGCAGGGTCTCTGGTCTAATTCCTAGGTTCTTGATCCATTTTGAGTTGAGTTTTGTACAGGATGAGAGATAGGGGTTTAGTTTAATTTTGCTGCATTTGGATTTCCAGTTTTCCCAGAACCCTTTGTTGAAGAGGCTATCTTTTCTCCATTGTATGTTTTTGACTCCTTTGTTAAGTATGAGATACCTGTATTTATGTGGGTTTGTCTCTGTGTCCTCTATTCTGTGCCATTGGTCTACCTCTCTATTTTGGCGCCAATACCGTGCTCTTTTTGTTACTATTGCTCTGTAGCATATTTAAAGGTCCAGTATTGTGATACCCCCTTATTGCTCTTCTTGCTAAGAATTGTTTTGGCTATTCTGGGTCTCTTATTCCACCAAATGAAGGTCATGATTGCTTGCTTTAATTCAATGAGGTCCGTCATTAGGATTTTAATTGGAGTTGCATTGAATTTGTATAGCTTTTGGTAGTATGGCCATTTTGACTATATTAATTCTGCCTATCCAAGAACATGGGTGATCTTTACATCTTCTCAGAGTTTCTTTAATTTCATTCTTTAGTGTTCTGTAATTCTCATTGCAGAGGTCTTTCAGCTCTTTTGTTGCATTGATTCCCAAGTATTTTATTTTTTTAGAGGCTATTGTGAATGATATAGTTTTCCTAATTTCTCTCTCAGAGGATGCATCAATGATGAATAAAAATACATTTTATTTATGAGCATTAATTTTATGTCCTGCTACTCTACTAAAATTGTTTGAGTTCCAGAAGTTTCCTGGTGGAATTTTTAGGGTCTTCTAAATAGAGAATCCTGTCAGAAATAGGGATAGTTTGAGTTCTTCTTTTCCTATTCATATTCTTCTAATTTCTTTGGTCTGTCTAATTGCTCCAGCTAGATTTTCAAGGACAATGTTGAACAGAAGTGGAGAGGAGGGCATCCCTGCCTTGCTCCAATTCTCAGGGGAAATGCTTTCAATTTTTCTCCATTGAGAATGATGTTAACTGTGGGCTTAGCACAGACAACCTTTACAATGTTGAGGAACATTCCTACTACCCCTATTTTTTCTAGTGTTTTGACCAGGAAGGGGTGCTGTATTTTATCAAATACTTTGTCAGCATCTATTGAAATAATCAAATGGTTCCTGACTTTAAGTCTGTTGATGTGGTGAATTACATTTATTGATTTCCTGATGTTGAATCAACCTTGCATCCCGGGGATGAAACCCACTTGATCATGGTGCACTATCTATTTAATATGCTTTTGTATGAGATTTGCTAAATTTTGTTAAGAATTTTTGCATCTATGTTCATTAGGGATATTGGTATAAAATTTTCTTTTGTCAATGTGTCCTTCTCTGGTTTTGGTATCAGGGTGATATTAGCTTCATAGAATGAGTTTGGAAGGGTTTGCTCCTCCTCTATTTCATGAAATACTTTGAGGAGTATTGGAATGAGCTCTTATTTGAAGGTCTTGTAGAACTCGGCTATGAATCCATCTGGTCCTGGACTTTTCTTTGTTGGTAGGCTTTTGATGACTTCTTCTATTTCATTGCTTGAAATTGATCTATTTAAGTTGTGTATGTCCTCCAGCTTCAGTTTAGGTGTCTCATATGCTTCTAATACCCTGTTGATGTCTTCCAGGTTTTCTCTTTTGTTGGAGTATAGATTTTCAAAATAGCTTCTAATTATGTTTTGTATTTCAATTTTGTCTGTGGTAATATTTCCAATTCCATCATGAATTTTATTAATTTGGATTTTTTTCTCTCCTTCTCTTTGTTAGTATGGTTAAGGGTTGATCAATTTTGTTTATTTTTTCAAAGAACCAACTTTTTGTTCATCAATTTTTTGAATTCTTCCTTTTGTTTCAATTTCATTGATTTTAGCTCTGATTTTAATTATTTCCTGTCTCCTTCTACTTTTGGTGATGATCTGTTCCTCTTTTTCTAGGGCTTTGCACTGTAATGTGAGGTCATTGATTTGTTGACTTTTCATTCTTTTATTGAATGCACTCCATGCAATGAATTTTCCTCTTAGCACTGCTTTCATAGTATCCCAGAAATTCTGATATATTGTATCTTTGTTCTCGTTGACCTCTAAGAATTTTTTTTTTTATTTTCCCCTAATGTCTTCTGTTATCCATGCATCATTCAATAGCATATTATTTAATCTACAGGTCTTGGAGTAGTTTCTGCTTTTAACTTTATCATTGATTTCTAATTTCATTCCAATATGATCTGATAGTATACAAGGTAGTATCTCTATGTTTTTGTATTTGCTAAGAGTACCTTTGTGGCATAATATATGGGCTATTTTAAAAAAGGATCCATGAGCTGCTGAGAAGAAAGTGTATTCACTTTTTGATGGATGGAATATTCAATATACATCTGTTAAGTCTAAATTAGGGATTGTATCATTGATTTCTCTAGTTTCTTTGTTCAATTTTTCCTTGGATGATCTGTCCAATGGTGTTTGAGGAGTGTTCAAATCCCTCAGTATTATTTTGTTTTGGTCTTTTTGTTTCCTGGAATTGAGAAGGATCTGATTGATGTATGTGGATGTGCCATTTTTTGGTGCATAAATATTTATGATTGTTGTGTTTTGCTGATTTATGCTTCCCTTAAGTAGCATGAAATGTCCTTCTTTATCACTTCTGAATAACTTTGACTTGAAGTTTGCTTTATCTGAAATGAGGATGGAAGCCCCTGCTTTTTTACTAAGTGCATGTTCATGGTATGTTTTTTCCCAGCCTTTCACCTTTAGTCTGTGGGCATGTTTTTCTATGAGATGAGTCTCTTTAAGGCAGCATATTTTTGGGTCTTTCTTTTAATCCAATCTGACAGTCTAGGTCTTCTGATTGATGAGTTTAGACCATTTACATTCAGGGTTTTTATTGAGATATGACTTGCATTCCTGATCATTTTGACTTATTTTTGGATTTTAATCTTACTTGGTTTTTCCTTTAATTGGCTTTTCCTTTATGGTAATTCCTCCCTTTGCTGACTTACATTGCTGTTTCTCAAATCTTCCTCTTGGAAAATTTTTCTGAGGATTTTCTGTAGGGCAGGCTTTCTATTTGTGAATTCTTTTAGCTTGTGTTTATCATGGGAGGATTTTATTTCATCTTCAAATCTGAAGGTAAGTTTTGCTGGGTATAAATTCTTGCTTGGCATCCATTTTCTTTCAATGCTTGGAATATGTTGTTCCAGGGCCTTCTTTCTTTTAGGGTCTGGGCTGCTGATATTCATATTGGTTTTCCCCTCTATGCTATCTTATATTTTTCTCCTGCAGCCTTTAAAATTCTATCTTCATTTTGTATGCAATGTATTTTCTTTAAAATGTGCCTGGGTGTGGATCTGTTGTAATTTTGTGCATTTGGTGTCCTATAAGCCATTTGAATTTGATTTTCCATTTCATTCTTCAGATTTGGGAAATTTTCTGATATTATTTCATTGTACAGATTATTCATTCCTTTGGTTTGTGTCTCTGTGCCTTCCTCAATCCCAATAACTCTTATATTTCGTCTTTTCATGATGTCCCATAACTCCTAGAGGTTATGTTCATGATTTCTTACCATCTTCTCTCTGTGGTTGAGTTTGTTTTCAAGATAAAATATTTTGTGTTTGTAGTCTGAGGTTTTGTCTCCCAAGTGATGTAGCCTGTTTTTTAAGCTTTCTATTGAGTTTTTAATTTGGTTTATTGTAACCTTAATTTCAAGGATTTCTGCTTGTTTTTTTTTCAGAATCTCTATCTTTTTATTGAAATGATCTTTTGCTTCCTGCAGTTGCTCTTTTAGCATTGCCTGCTTTTGATCTCTTGACTCCTTGTCGATTCTCAGATCATTTTAATTATGTACAGCTCCCTTTCTGACAATGCTTCTGCCATGTTGTCTCTAGGTACTGTTGTTATAGTATCTCTGTTTGTTTGGCACGTTTTTTTCCCATGTATTCTCATGTTCCTAATGTATCTTCCCCTCTAGTAGTGCGAATCCTAGGTATTGCAGTTTCCACTCAAGGACTTAAAGGGTTCCTGCCTATTTTCAATACTTCCCCTTGAATTGAGAGATCAATATTGGCAGCACACCATATAAATAATATGTGTCCTTAATCTAAATAGTCCCTATTAGGATATTAATACTGTTGTCTTAATAAACAGAAATGAGTTCAAATTATTATCTACAGCATAACCAGTAGGTTTGCAGTAAGGACTGCAATTCCTAATGTCGGACAGTGAGAATGAGGAGGGGTATTGGACAAAACACTAATGAGATAAGAAGTGAGTTATAGATATACTATGTCACATGAATAGTGGAAGTGGAATTGAAAGAAATAGGTTGTTAATGTGAGGAAAAAGAGATCATCCAAGGAAACCGATATATAAGAGGGAGATAGAGTGATAATCATATTAATAAAAGAAAAAGGTAGGAATATAGTGGATATATTAGGAATAATCATACAATTAATTTAAAAAATGTTCTGCAATAAAAACATACTGTAGAGTTCAAACCTCTTATTTTCAATGACCTGATGTTTGAGAGGTGCTTGATCAAGTGGTGTCCCAAGAAGTGTGCTGTCCCACTACCTCCAGGTTGGGAATGATCAATGCTTCTGGGCAGAGGTGGTCTAGTGTTGCTAGATGATCAGATACAGCAAGGTGCTAGACCCCGGGCCAGGGTGTGGTCCTGGGCACTAGACTAAGTTGGGGTGGGGGTGCAGAACTGTGCTCAGTGATGGAGACACTAGGCTTGATAGCCCAGGCAAGCCTGAACTTCTCCCTGGGGGCTCAGGCAGTGCCAGGTGGTTGCTCTCTCCTCAGGACACTGTACAATGTCATCAAAGCGCCTCAGATCCCTGCAATGACTGGCAACTCCAGCCGCTCCACTCTGGAACCTTCCAGGAGCCACCGCACAATGGCACTGGAAGACCAGAGCTCAGCTCTGAGGATTCAGGCAGCCGCCTATGGTTGCTTTCTGCCGTGGAAGCTGTAAAATGGCACAGAAGGGCCTGAGCTCCCTGCTGGAGCTCTCTCTTGTTTATTTTAAGATCACAGCAATCTTTACAACAAAAATCAATCTTTCAAATACAACTTTAAAAAAGCTGAAGTCTAGCCTATTTTGGAGCTGTTTTAACATGGAGTAAGGTGGGAAGCAGAGCCTTATTCCAGGAGAGGGGACTCTCTTTACAGATAACAATACAACATTGCATCTGAAATATGAATCAAAGAAAAAACTAAGAGAGCTTCTAACCTTTTATTAGTGGGAAAGTGGCAAAATGTTTGGATGCTTTACAATATCCAGTTTAAACAGATCTGGTTCTCATTATCTTTTTGTTTTTAAAGTACATTTAAATTTCTACCCTAATGTAAAAATTAATATAAAAATTTAAATATATCTTATTGATAATAGGTTCAGTTACAGAACATTAAATAATAAAAAGTTTCCAATTTAATTTATTATTTTATAAGATTTAAAATTACATTTTTAAATAACTTTAGTTTGGAGAATACCAGCTTGCTAAATTGCTCCCCCAAGCTTTAGATTATAAAACTTGTATACTAGAAGAACATGAGTATACTTACCATACAAAAAAACCTAATAGTGTCCCCTTTACATAGATGTCCTCTTGTTAACTAGGCTTAATTTTCACAGTAAAATTCAGAATCCACAGATATTTACAGGCTTGCAGAGTTTAGCAGTACTAGCAAAAATCAAGGATAACCTTAAATCTCTTAGGGAACATAGTTAATCAGAATTAGACTAAATCAAAGCAGACAAATATAAGTCAGTTTTCTTTATGGCAGTGTTGCCCTTTTATGCCAGAATGTATAAATGATAACATTTAAACTAAAATGAACTTGCATTTTATAAACTTTTATAGAACATTTAGCTAAGGTTCAGGAAAACATATTTAGTTTCAGATGTATACATATCTCCAGTCATTCATGCTTAGATTATTCACGAAAATCAAGCCTGCTCAAGATCTCAAGTCATCTGCTTCTCTGACAAAGAAAAATTATAAAAGCAATGGACATCACTGAAAGGACAATGAAATGCACATGAGCAATGCAGAATCCAGGTCAGGAAATCCACACATAGTTTTATTTGCCAGTCAGGGTCTGACAAAGGCCATTACTCAGGAATAGAGAGAGAGGCAGGAAGAACTTAGCTCTGGGGAATTTTATAGGGTGTTTTGCATAAGGCTGCATGAGCTCATATGAGCTGATTGCAAAAGAAATTACGTTGGACTGCCAGGACAAGTAAGGTGATATACCAGCGGGGTGGTTAATGAGAAGTGGGAAGGGAAGTTATATTTTAACTCTTGTTTTCTCTGTAAGTACTCTTCTAGGGTAGTAAAGCAACTTATAGTAAGAATTTAAAATGACTGCATAGATCCTAAGCCCTGGACCTAATAATTTTCCCTTTTACTTAATATTGGATTCCTTAGGGATGTGGGTGGAGATTGCTTTTCTAGCTACTTCCAGCTGGAGTGGGGCATAGTCTCAAGATGTTAGGGGTGTGGGAGGTCATTAGAATGCTGATGAGGATCTGAATCTGGAGGCAATGGCAACATTTAGAGGTAGTCATCATCTTTGGATAAGTGTTGGTACTCCTCAAGGATCATCTGGTTGACCATTTGATTAGTGAAGATTTTTTTTTTCCGGGATGGCATCCTGAAGGCACCTGAGGAGACAGGAGACTAAGCCAATTTTAGTATGGCCATTAGTGGGTCTAAGAGAGGGAGAACCCAGGAGAGGAAGGTGTTCCAAGGGGATGAGGAGAAAGGGGAAAGACTAGGCATAAAGCCCTTTTTTTTCTGACTTTTGTGGCTAGATTTTGTAAGGTTTGCATATTTTGTTACATTTTCCCAGAATGATTGATATAGTAATAGCACTTTTCCTTGAGAAAGAAACAGGTTCCACCATTTTCAGCTGCGAGGAGGTACAGAGTCCACCTATTCTGCAAGACCACATCCATAATGGAGGAAATTTGGGCCAGGAGGATGCTAATGGCTTGGATGGAAGTCTCAATAGATTTGGCCACCTCATCACTCAGTTGTTCAAATTATTTGGATGGGTTTAATCTGTGTCCTAGCCCTCCCCAAAAGTCCTATGAAGGTGAGGGGGTTGGTTAGAGTGATGCCTATCAGAACTGGGAGAAAGGCTGTGTGCCTTTGTCAGGTGGTTGGAGTGAGAGTTAGGATAAATTCTGGATAACTCTAAAGAGTGAGTTGAGGGGAGGGCATAACCAGCATGCAGGTTCCTATAGTGGGGGAGTTGATGCAAATACTTAGAGACTGTGAGCATAAAAAGTAGGTACCCTGTGGGCTAGAGAAGGAGGTGGAAGAAGTAAAGTTGATGTTGGTGGAGTATGGGAGATGGAGAGTAGTGTTCTTGGCAGTATGCCAGCAAGGTCCAGTTAACCCCAAAGACTGTAAGGGGATGTCTTGGGGAAGCTTTTTTGCTTCTGGTACACAAGCTTTATGGGGGACTGAGGTGTTGGAGAGTATGACTGCTGTGATTGAGAACTGGTCTAGTGGGGTGCATGCAAAGCACTTCCTCTGATATAGAGTTTTGTTGACAATCTGGTGAAAAAAATTAAGAGAAGAATCAATAAGTTGTAACCATGATAGAGTTGAAGGAGAAGGGGGGGTCAGCATTAGGTTTAGCCATAAAGTTATCTGCATGTTCCCAGAGGAGGATCCTAATGTAAGTGAGTAGAGGGGAAAGAGGTGAGGGGGCAGTCTAGGTGTAATTTGAGGGATAGTATGGTTAGGGTGATTTTTAAAGTATTGTTGTTGCATTCTACCATTCCAGATGATTGTGATGGTAGGGAATGTGGAACTGGTGGGAGGTGTTCAGGGCTTTGGCTACAAGCTGTGAAATATAAAAGGCAAACTTGGGACCATTATCGGAATGAAGAGATGTAGGGAGGCCAAATTGGGAAATTATGTGTGTAATAAAGGCAGTGGCTCCTGCAGATGCACATTTGTTGTTGGTGGGGAAAGCTTCAATGCAGCCTGTGGAAGTGTCAACAAGGACCGGGAGGTATCTATGTCACTTTGCAGGAGGCATGTGAGTAAAGCCCAATTGCCAATCAGAACCTGGGAGAGATCTCCTGATGTGATGGGAAATCAGAAGATCAGAGGTTGGAGATAGGATTGGTTTTTTGACAAATGTCACAGTAGGAGGAAAGGTTAGAAAGGAATTGATAGTCTTCAGGAGAATGGTTGAGTTGGGAAGAAATGAAGTGCCATAAAGAGGCAGAATTTGGGGGAAAGAACTTATGGAGGTAAGTAAATATCTGTTATCTTATTGGCTGTGTGTTGAGTGAAGGATGTTTTGGTCAGAGAGTTGTAGGGGGAGAGAGAAGGGGAAAGACATGGGTGTGTTTGGAAACCTGATGGAGGGGAGTTGCTCTATCCTCAAAGTCTGCCTTTTTGTTGCCTATTGAGACAAAGGAGGAGTCAGTTTGGTGATACTTATAGTGAGAGATGCCAATGGCAGTGGGGAGGGGTGAGGCTTGGAGTACATCTGTGATGTAGGTGGCATTGACAATAGAAGTGCCTCAATAACTGATGTTAAGGAGACTATGGCATATCCTGCCAAGTAGGTTCCTTCATGTAAGAAGGAGGAGCCATTGGTGAACCAGGTATGAGTTGCTTGGGGAAAGAGCCCTTCATTTGTATGAGTGGGATGTGGAAGAAGCTCTTCCAGAGTTTCAATACAAGAGTGACTGGAAAGAGGAGTGTGTGGAACAGGAAGAAATGTAGCAGTCAACAGTGGGCAGGTAAGAAATGTGAGGCTAGAGTCCACCACCAGAGACACCTGTAGGGATAGGATTCAGCAAGGGGGTAGGGAATGTAGTACCTTGTATGTGAGAAGCTCTTTAATGTGATGTGGGGATAGGACTGTCAATGGGGCCCCAAAGGTAAGTGTTTTGGATTCATTAACCAGTAGAGAAGCAGCAGCTATCATCCACAGGCAAGGGACCCAGTCTTTAGTGGTAGGCTTAAGCGATTTTGATATGTAGGCCACAGGGGCAAAAGGTGGTCCCAGAATGTGTCCTAAAATTCCCAAGGGTGTATCCTTGTTTTATACTTACGTAAAGTAGAAATGGACATGAGAGATCAGGCAAGTGAAGGGCAGGTGCATTTAGGAGGGATTGTTGCAGCTTAGTGAAGTGTGTGGAGATGGGTTGCAATTCAGAGAGTGAGCCCCAAGCTGTATCATATAGTAGCTTGGCTAATATGGAATAGTTGGAGATCCAGGCACAGAGGAATCCTACCATTCCCAAGAAAGAGAGAATTTCTTCCTTAGTGAAGTAAACTGATTGGTTAGCAATAATGCCCTTCCTATCAATAGAAATGGCCTTATGAGTTGGCATTAAGAGGAGGCCTAAATAAGTGACCATTGTTGAGGAAACCTGGACCTTGGAGGCGGACACTCTGTAGCCACAGGAGGATAAGAAATTAAGAAGCTTGAGAGTGTCCACATGACTGTCCTCATAAGAGAGACTGCAGAGGAGGAGATCATCAACATATTGTAAAACCATGTAATGAGACCCAAACCTGTCTGAAGAGGTGGGGACTGTCCTTAAATCCCTGTGGAAGAACCGTCCAGGATAGCTTAGAAGAAGTATGGGAGTGAGAATCTGTCCATGTAAAGGCAAAGATATTTTGAGAATTGGGATGCAGGGGAATGGGGAAGAATGCATCTTTTATGTCAAGTACTGTGAAGTTAGTGGTGCCTGAGGGATGTTGGATAAGAGGGTGTAGGGAGTGGTGACTATGAAATAAATGGGCATGGTAGCTGAATTAATGAGGTGAACCAAGTGATAGGAGCTGTTTGGTTTTTCTAACTGCTAAGTTTGGGGTGTTATATGGAGAATTGGTGGGTCTAAGAAAGCCCTTTTGTAAGAGGTCTTGGACAATGGCAGCAAACCCAGGAGGTTTTGTTGGGAAAGTGAAAGTTGGGGTTGTGCTGAGAAGAAGCAGAGTTCCTTGAGGTGGACTTGTATAAGGTCGTGTTGTCAGGCAAGGGAAGGACATGAGATATCCCATACAATGGGATTTAACTCTGAAGGCAGTAAAGGGAAGGAGCAAGTGGGAGTTGATGAAGAGGGTTAGGATTAGAGGGGCCAGAGGTGAGTCTGGATGAGAGCCCATGGTTGAGGCAAAGGAAATTGTAGCCCCCAATTTGGAAAGGATATCCCTACCCATAAGGGGCATTTGGGATCACAGAAAGAATTGGGTAAAAATTAAGGACCCAAAGGTGCAGACACGGGCAGGTGTCTCTAAAGATTGTGAATGTTTCCCCTCTACCCCAACAATAGAGGATGTTGAATGGGAGAGATAGGCCCCCAACATTCTGTAAGGACTGAGTAAGTGGCCCCAGTATCTAAAAGGAAACAAATAAGCCTACCTGCAATTCAGAAAGTTACCCAGAGTTGGCATTGAGTGATGACAGTGGTTGGGTGTGGGGATCCCAGGCCTTGTCAGTCCTCTGTAGCCAGTCCTAAAACTTGGAATGAAGGGCTGGGGGGCAGACCAGATGGCATGGAGCCACTATGTGCTCAAGGACAATCAACAATCCAGAATCCCTCCTGTCAGCACTTTGGACAAGGGCCTGGGGGTCAGCTAGGTTTGGGACACGCCTGGGCCCAGTGACCCATTTGACCACACTTGAAACCAGGTCCTGGCGGTCCTGATGGACCCCTCTTTGGACCAGAGGATCCTGGAGTTGGTGCAGGAACTGAATGGATGGCTTGAGCAAGCATCTGGTATTTCTGCTTGTAGGGCTTATCATCTCTCCCATTATATACCTTGAAGGCCACAGCTAGAACCTCAGCTTGGGGAGTTAGGGGTCCCCTCTCTAGATGTTTAAGTTTTGCTCTAATGTCAGGAAAGCTTTGGGAGAAAAAGTAGGTCATTAGTTGCTTTCCACCTGGGATCTCAAGGTCTAAATTGGCATACCATAACAAAGCCTGAGTTAGGCAATCAAAAATGCTGAAAGGTTCTCATTTTTGTCTTTGACAATCTCTTGGATTTTATCATAATCAATGGCCTCATGGGCTACTTTCTTAATTCTGCCATAGGACCAGTGACACAGTGGTGTCTATTGTTGATCCCCCACAGGTGAATTATAATTCCCTTTGGGATCTGGGTCAGGGACTGCTTCAGTGCCGAGTGGCTATGCTGGGGAGGATCGATGTATTTCATTGGCATAGACACTAGCCTGCTCCTAAACTCACCTGCATTCCTCAGGTAAAAGAGTATTGGGTAGAATCATGTGGAGATCATGGAAGGTCAGGTCATATGATTGGTTTAGTATTGGAACTCTGATGTACATGGTGGGATTCGTGGTATAGGACCAAGCTGCTTCTCTAGTTGGGAGAGATTGGAGAAGGAGAAAGGCACATGAACCCTGATGACACCTTCCACCCCAATCAACTCATGCAAAGGGAACATGGAGGCAGGCTCTTGGCAGCAGTCCATGATTGAGGGGTAGGGGAATAAAAAGAAGGAGGAGGAGGAGGAACCATTGCAGGTGGAGGCAGGGTGCTAGGGGTGGAGGTTGAGGCTCAGTTTTGTGGGGGTTTGCAGCAGTGGTGGCAGCTGCTGGCAGGGAAGAGGTTGTAGCAGAGTTAGTGAGGGAAGGCAGGGCCAAGGTTAAAACAATGTCATTGGAGAAATGTAGAACAATGGTGGGAGGTATTTGATAAGGTGGAGGCTCATCAGCAGGATGAAAGGAGGAAAAGTCTGAAGTAGAGGTTTCAGCATTAGATAGAATAGATGCTGGTTTAGTGAGAGCCAAGAGGATTTGAGCCAGAGAGTAGGAGTTGCAAAGGGAAGGTTTAGAACACAGGAAAGAAAAAGCCTGATTGTAAGGGATCTCCCTCCATTTCCTCAAGCACTCAAAGAAGTTAAAAAGATCCCTAAGAATGTTGGGATATAAAGTGAGATTAAGTGGTCATTTGGAGTCATTATCTAGAGTGATATAATGGCCAAATTTGATTACATAAACAGACAAGCTTTTTTGGTTTGAGGTCCAGTGTGAGGTAGAGGGACTTTAAATTAGCCAAGAGGCAACTCAGAGGGATATGAGTGGGGATTGAGAGTGAGTAGCCCAATGAGTGAAAGCAATTGGTGATACAGAGGTAAGGCATCTCTCAGCCTCTAGGGAATCACCTAAGTGAAGGACAGATTACCAAGGGGGTTTTCACCACTGCTAGGTAAGCAATAAGGCTAAGCATGTAGGGTGCCTGAGTACTTGGTGCCAGGTCTTTGTAGAGAATGAGTTGTAGAGACAAGACTCAGGACTGAGAGTAGGTCTTGCAAGAGGCAGTCCTCTCAGGAAGCAATCCCCCATCAGTCTGGAGTTCTCCCCCAGCAATCAGTATAGGGATTCACTCACAGTTGCAAGAACCATGGCTGGGAATTCCCCCAATCTGCAGGAAGTCTCAGGGGTCCCAGACATTCAACAGTCACTTCCCAGGTCTCATAGGTCATTTAACCAAGAGCCAGGGGAAGAGCTACTTACCAAATAAGGCTGGTGTTGGGATGTGAAAGAGAGCACTCAGTATGATGGAAGCTTGGTCTCTGAGGAGGGTCGGACTGGGTCCTAGAGCAGGTCAGACCCTTAAAGAAAGGGAGCAAGCATGCTGGGGAGCCTGATCTGAGTCATGGCATCAAAACAAAAGGAAAATAAGACTCAGATGAGCAACGCAGAAACCAGATGAGGAGATGCACATGTACAAAGTTTTAATTGCTATCAGGGTCTGACAAAGGCCATCACTGGGGTAAAGCTAGAGAGGCAGGGAGAACTTAGCTCAGGAGTATTTTATAGGGTGGTTTGGACAGCTTGCATAAGGTTGCATGAGCTCCTTGCATAAGAACTTTTGATGGACTTCCAGGACAAGTAGGGGATGTTCCAGTGGGGTGGTTAATGGGAAGAGGAAGTTTCATGTTAACTCTTGTTTTCTCTGTAAGTACCCCTGTTGGGTAGGAAAGCAACTTATAGTGAGAATTTAAAATGGCTGCTTAGATACCAAGCCTTGGACCTAATACCTACTTTTTTGTTTTTCTCCAAACCATGTCCTCCTTATTAAATGGTCATCAGGGACAAGGACAAAACTTTCACTCACATACACCATTTATGTGGGCTTCAGTTTACATATAATTTGGGTAGAATCTGGAAGTGTGATCACTGTGTCATATGGTAAATTTATTAACGATTCAAACCCCAATGCTCCTTCCCCAGAAAATGGTATTTGGCATCCCAGAAACAATCAAGGTGATTTCCTTTGCTCTGCCACCAACCAGTGTTTGTTATTCTTGGGTTTTGTGTAAACTTGAGAGGTTAGTGGGATCTTCCAGTACTTTTAGTTTTATTTCCCCAGTGACATGTGCTGTTAAACATCTTTTCAGATGTTGACATTCTGTCTATAGAGCTTATTTTGTGAAGAGTCTTTTCATGTCTCCATCATCCCCCTGCACTCCTGCTACTTTCTGCAATCCTGTGTCACAATACCCTATCATGTCAACTAGTTGGGCATAACCATGAATCTAGGCACTGCTATTGTGCATTTTGACTATTTTATCATTTAGTAGGTATACATGCTGCAACCTTTCTACAAGTTCCCTGGTTCAGTACTCCATTTTCAGTTGTTTCTCTTGTGACAAGCTGACATATTTGGCTCCATGGAAATGTTACAGTCCAGGCTATATGGGAAATAACTAAACAGACTCCATTTTGCTCTAATACTCCATGATATGTAGGAAATACTTCTCCCATGGGAATGCCCTGTCTCTGTACCCATCAATAGTTGCTTAGCTTCTCCCATGGGAACACTTCACCTGTGTACCCCTCATTAGTCACTTAGCATGACATATTTAACAATGCAAAATGGTGTTTCTTATATGATGATAAATTATTTTCTTTCAATTCCTATGTTAGTAACCACTAGTAACCATTCAGCAGTTTGTACCTAGGTAAAGGTCATTTTGACCCATGTCCCCCCTCTGCTGATGATTTCATGATGTAATTTATTAATTTGAATCATAGCAACACACACTTATGATTGATGTGATGTTTGGTATAAGAAACCCTGTAACCCTGTGGTCAGGGCTGTTCTCCCAATAGCTATTTTTGGGGCATTGTTTGAGATAGTCAGCTGGCCAGCTAAATAAAGACTCTCAAATCTGGATTTCTCAGTGGTGAATGATCTTTTAGTAAATTACACCCCATAACACTCTATGTCATAACTTTGAAGGCAAAATTACCAGAAGGATCAATGATATCATAAGTCAATAGAATAGAATATATATAATATTGTAACATTTCTCACAGTTCATCTGCTGAAATATTTGGTGACATATAGTGCTGTAATCTATTTAGAAATGCAACTCTATTTTTTTCCTTTTTCTAATTAGAATAATATTACAAATCTATTATTTCCATTGCATGAATTATCAAGGGCAGCAATTTTGCATGTATTCCTCTACAATTTGAATTTGACATTTTTGAACTCATGTGAAACTCTTTACCCAGGAAATGAAAAGACTCTGGCTATCTAAGCCAACATAACCTTTTAAAACTGTCTCAACTGAATCCAAAACAACACTTCTTCTCCCTTTTCAAATGAATTGTAAGGTGGCCCACACCTGTAATCTCAGGGACTTGGAAGGATGATACAGGAGAATCAAAAGTGTGAGGCCAACCTTGAACAACTTAGAAAGGGGCTAAAAATTATTGATAACCTGTCTCAGAATAAAAAGGGCTGGGGATGTGTCTCAGTAGTGAGTAAATACTGGGTCAAACCCCTGGCCCAAAACAACAACAGCAACAAAAAGATTTGGGCCCAAATCACTAAAATGAAATAAAACCTTTAGAAAATAATATTTTGGCATATTCAGAATTATGATGTAAGATTTTCTTTCTTTTGAGAATTTTCCACATCCATTTATAAGGACTCTGGAAATTATTCTTAAAGATATATTTTATATGTGTATTTTTATGGGGTACCTTATGGTAATTCAGTACAGGTATGTAAGTTGTAATCAGATCATAGTAATAAGCATTTCCATCTCTTCAACTGTTAATTATTTATATGTGTTGGGAATTGAATTTTGAAACACATTTTAGGGTGTGTTAACCCATACTTACCCTGTTGTGTCAAAGAAATTCCAGAAGTTAATCCCCACTCTGCTCCTGGTGCCCCTTACTGAACTCTTTCCCTCTGTCCTCTCCCTGCTCTTCACATTCTCATTTGACCACTATTCCATTCTCTTCTACTAGATTTATTTATTGTTTTCTGCAAATCAATGAGAATATATGTTGTTTGTCCTTCTGTATCTGGTGTATTTCACTTAAAATAATGAAGTTCATTGGGCATTTTTTATTATGGTAATGTGCACAGAAAAGAAAATTTACAGTTTTGATGCTTTATAATGGTGCAAGTTAGAAGCAGACAGCACATTCTTACTATTGGGAAAACAATTACTATCCATCTCCAGCACTTCCTCTTCTTCCCAAACTATCTCTGCATAGCTATCAAATAGGAAATCCTCACTGACTCCATTCCTCAGCCCCTGGTGAATACCGTTCTATTTTTCTGTCTATATAAGATTCTACTCTCAGTTCTACCTTCTGCATTAGAGTATTGAAGCATTGGTTCCTTTTTAAGATAATATTTCTAGCTGTAGATGGACACAATTCCTTTATTTAATTAATTTTTATTTTTATGTGGTGCTGAGATTGCATCCCAGTGCCTCACACATGTTAGGCAGATGCTCTACTACAGAACTATAATTCCAGCCCCATTATTCTTCATTTTGTGACCAGACATTTCACGTGCAATAATGTCTTCAAGGTTCAAAAATTACTTGCTCAGGAATTTATTCTGTGGTCCAGGTTGAATAATATTCCATCGCATGCCCAGACCATATTTAGTTTATACATTCAGATGCTTTTAGCCTTTGAGTTGTTTCCACATGGGGCTCTCATGACTAATGTTACTAGGAGCACTGGAGTGCATGTGATAACTTGAGTCCCTAAATTGAATTCTTTTTCACAGATCAACAAAAGTCCAATCGTGGTGGTGAACATCTATAATGAAAGGGCCCTGGGGGCTCAGGAGGCTGAGACAGGAGGATCATGAGTTCAAAGTCAACCTCAGCAAAAGTGAGACACTAAGCAACTCAGTAAGACCCTGTGTCACAAAAAAAAAAAAACAAAATAGGGCTGGGGATGTGGCTCAGTGGCTGAGTGCCCCAGATTTCAATCCCTGGTTCCCCCCCTATATATAAATCATAAAAATAAAAAGATAATTGATGGATCACATGGTAATTCAGGGCAATAAATATTGATATATTTGGGAAAAATACAACTCACTGAAGCACTTTTTGAAAAGTCCTGTACACACTTAATGTCTTATAAGTGGCTACCCCAGGTCATGAAGGTTAGACCTACCTCATACAAATTACTTGCTGGCACCAAGCAGAGAGGTTGGGCCCTTAGGTTAATTAAAAAAAAATAAATGATTGACATTTCTATGACATATTTTTTATTCACTTGTCTCAAAATAAACAGATTTAACAAAGCATGCGTATATCCATGCTGATTTATTGTACAGAAGCCAGTGTATTGGTACATTCAGAAAAATTACCCACCACTCTAATTAAACATGTTGCCTTTCCAAGAAAGGATTTCAAGAAGTTAATAATTTGTTTTTCAGTAAAGATGAACAAGACAGGACAGGTTGTGGCATAGCCATTGGCCACAATCATCTGGATATAATGACAAACTGGGTCATTGTTCCACATAGTTCTTAAGGAAGAGAACATGCAGTCCAAACAGTACATGAGCAGCACAATGTTCCTGGTGGCTGACTGTACAGGGGATGCTTTAGGAGAAAGCCTGGTGGTATGAAGTTGCTGAAAGCGCCTCTTATAACTGCACAAGAAGGTCACCATGTACCCACTTGAGAGGGCCATGAGCCCTATAAGGAAGCCATCCTGGAATATAACTAATATGGAAGATAAGTGCCTGAGGAAGTACCTCATTGGTAAAATTGTGCAGGTTTCAGTAATAATTACAAGACCATGTGAGGTAGTATTGTAGATGGCAGTAGAAGAGACAGAGAAGTGAGCACTCAAGGACAAGTAGAAGACCCACAGAAAAACAAGGGAACAAAGACTCTGATGTGGGGATTTATGCTTAAACATTGCCAAACAGGAGTTTCTGGGGCTGAGGGTGAGGGCCTGGAGGACACTCAGCAGGCAGGTGGCACAAATGGATAAGCCCCTCAAAAACCTGTACGAGTAGATAAGGAATTTACATTTGTTGTCATCCCAAAAGTTCTAAGGCACATAAATATTTGTAGTAGTGTACCCCATAATTATCAGCATCCGTATATGAATTAGCACCAAGATACCAATGATCAGGTCGGTGGATTTGAGCCTGTGCTGGAGAAGGAATGTGAAGATGTGGAAGAGAAGAAGGATGTTGTTGGCTGAGATTCCAATGCCAACTTCAGAGAAAAGTGCATTTCTCATGCTAATAAAATCATATAGTTTGTCTGTATTTTTCATCTTTGGGGCAAAGAATCACATTATATCTTAGAAGAAAATGAAGAGAAAATATTTCAAATAGTATCATCATCATCAATCTCATCCTCTGCTCTTATCATCAGAAAATGTATTCAATCACTCCAAACCAGCCTTTTCCCACTTCAGCACTGAAGTCTCTCTGACACCCTCCAGGTGCCATTACCTTATTATTATAAATCGTGTCTGGATTATATAAAGATTGTTGGTCTCCCACGGTACATCTCCTTTCCTATCAATTCAGAATTATCATGTATTATTGAATATAGTTCTAGGTAATAATTTCATCTTTGTTTTTTCTTGGTATTACTTGGTTTTGATCTTTCTCATCTTGATAAAATCCCAGGTATGTAAGGATAACTCTGCAATTACTGTTGAATTCAATTGGGAGGAATGCATAAGAGTAGAGAATTCCAGCTTTGTAAATAACTGAACATCAATGGAGTAGGTTTACACATAAATATATCATTTCAGTGCTGTCTTCATTCTGGTTTATTACCAGACCTATGTCTTTAAAATATGAACTGAAGGAACATTGAGAAGTATACACTGTGAGACACATTGTTTAATTTGCATCTGTGATCTTTCATTGAGTTCAAGAATGACCTTGAGCAGCTTTTGAAAGTAAAAACTGATCATCTCATGTATAAAATTGGCAGTTCAATGGCCTACATTCTAGAAGTATTATGTGTTAAAGAAGATGAAGTACCAAAAGTGGAAATATATCTGAAATACAATGGCCTGAGGAAATAATGGTCATTATGATTTAGTTATGCTATATCTCATGCATGTGACTTGGAAGATTTAATTCAGTTCTTTTCACAATGACTACTTCTGTTGCTTTCTCAAAAATTCTATAACATTAGAACATTTTAACAAATTTGCAGAAATACTTTTGGTGGTATTTTAGTACTGCCTTTGCATCCTAGTGTAACTATCCATCTTAAATTCTATTATTATTATCACCAGAATAACTATCCTAAGTGGGTCAAGCCCAGTTATCAAATATTAGTAGCAATGTATTCTAATATGTTCTACTCAGTCATCTGTACTTATAGTGGTAATTAAAGTCCCAGTTAAAGTAGAGTCAGAGTCAATCCATTATAAGGGTTACACTAAAGAAAGGACATGCCACCCATGCCTGAATGGACCTCCAAAAGAGTCCTAATTCTCTTCTCAATCAACCAGTTTTCTAGTTCAGAGACCCAAGCATAAATGTGATACTGAAAATTTTATATTGAAGTACTGATGGGATAGTTCTTATGCAAGGTATATTTGTGCTGTAACTCAAGTGTCTTAAAACACATATGTAATTTTAATCATTTACAGTAACATATTGAAAAATAGCAGTCATAAGAAAATCATGTATGTGAGGCTAAGGCATTTCATGATGCTGTGGAACATGTAGATTGATAAGGCAAGATACTAAAAGAAACCAGAAAAGTTAAGTATTGATGAGCATGGAGTACTATTTAAAATTCAAGGTGATGTATGTACTTGGTTAAAACACTGAGAAGTTAATTTTTTATTTCAAATTTTAATTGGAGTCTACTATTTGTATTTGGATATGGAACCCAGCATTATAATTCAAAATGCATGAATAGTGTGTAGTGATCAAATCAAGGTACTCTGCGTCTTCTCAAATATGATTATGTTTATGCTTGAAACCTAAAAACCCATCTCTGATCATTTTAATTACATAAGTAATTGTTATAGACTGTTATCACACTACTGTGCTATTGAACCTAAGAGTTACTTTCCCCTCTTAACTCTTTTTGGAACCCCTCACCCACCATCTATCTCATTCATTTTTTTATAATAGTTCTGGGAAGCTTTTCTGAATTTGGTCTCTTTGTGATCAACTCTTTAAGGCTCAATGCATGAAACCCAACATGCAGTATTAGTGGAAAATGAAAACTCTCTACCATCACTAAGAAAAGATGATTTTTTCCCAAAGTAATCATCAGGAAAAGTGACAAAATTTTCTCCATTCATTCATTCAGTGTTTTGGGAATGTCTCCCATGGTGAGACTATGAAGATATAAATCAAATATCTATATGTGCCCAAAATTTTAGGGGTAGCATTTGATCACTAGGACTTAGCTCTTTTTTTTGTGATCTGTATATACATATAAATGGCATGTACCAATTCTTACCAATTTATTTCACAAGTGAAATATTATATGGCTATTTTATAGCATAGGTTGAAATGATCTCTATAATATTGTAGTAACTAACTTTTAAAAAAATTGTTTTAGGCCAGGAGTGGTGGCATATTCCAGTAATCCCACTGGATTAGGAATCTGAGACAGGAGGATTGCAAATTCA
The DNA here is from genome assembly GCA_020662805.1 of Glaucomys volans. Taxonomy (NCBI): domain Eukaryota; kingdom Metazoa; phylum Chordata; class Mammalia; order Rodentia; family Sciuridae; genus Glaucomys; species Glaucomys volans. Next base: position 20,893 of record JAJEJO010054138.1, read on the forward strand.
AAGTCAGCCTCAGTAATGTAGCTAGGCCCTAAGAAACTTAGTCATATTCTACCTCAATATAAAAAATAAAAAGTCTTGGGGATATGACTCAGTGGTTGAGTGACCTGGATTAAGTCCCTGGTACCAAAAAATATTTAATATTGACTTCTCTCAATGACAACAACAAAATGTGTATTATAAAACAGAACAAGAAAAGTTGCATTCTTTCACATAATTTCTGTGACCTGCAGGATCTCATTTAATTCCTTTTAAACATTTGAGCCTTACAAAAACATAGGTTTCTAGCACTCATTGTATAACATGTTTTAATCACCTGGTTCCTCAGGCCATTGGATGACATTAGCTTCACTTTCCTCAGGAAGTCTGCAGTCCTACAACCTGGAGTAATGAAAAGAGGGAATGTACAGGAGCCGTGAATTTGTAATACTAATCAGAAATTCATTGATTTGTTTGTTCATTGCCTTAAAACCATTGTAAATTTGATTGAGAGTGAATTTTTGTATCAGTAGGGCAGGAAAGTCTTAGACACTTTCCTGATAGTATGCTTCAAAGATAGGGACACAATTTGATGTAATTCTTAAGCACAACTAATATTCCTCCACATAATGCCAGGAGAAATGTCATAGAAATACTTTAGTCATTCTGCTATCTCCAATTATGAAGCACAATCAAGCATACCACTAAATGATGCACATCAAGCATAAATGAATAAAATTATGTAAATACATTATAGCAATATTATAAAGAAAGGTCTTGGAAATGTCCATGCTGATGTAACATTGCTGTTAGAAAGCATCCTGGGGAATGGGAACCATTCATAAAGATAGGCTCAGAGAAATCCTGAGGCATGTCCTTTCCCAGCTGTGCCCCATTATGATCATCTCTGGCACAGTAAGTCTAAGAAATCAGGGGAGAGAACCCAACTTCTGCGCCATCAGTGGGGTGATGTCAGAAACACTCCTCTGGTTAGGGTCTCAGGAGTGATTCTGACAGTGTGCTACCTGAGTGTCCTGTTGTACCAGGTGAAATATTGTACCTTACATACTGGCGAAAGGAAACTGGCCCGGAATGGATATTCTGTGTGTAATCATGTGTGAATAACAAGGAATTTAATATAAATTTCTCCAATAAGTTTCACTTGAAGAATCCTCATCTGGTAACAAGAAGGAAAAGCTAAGTGAGCAGATGAGTGAAACAGATCACATATGAAAAAGAGAAATGTACAAAAAAATTTCAAAACTTCTTTTTAACTCAAGCTTGTAGTGAAGACTGGGGGACCCTCATGGACAAGACTCCCTTTATATCTACATCAAGGAAATAGCTACGTTAGCTATTATGCCATCCTGCTCTCACCCACATCATGGGCAACCCTATGATATATGCATCATCACAATGTTCCCCTAATCCAGTGAGAACTTCTCAGGTAGTGGACATAAGCTGGAGATCAGGACCAAAGTAAAGAGAATTACAGGATGAGCACACCCCTCTGCAGAACCTACAGCAAGCTGGGTTCTTATTACCTTCTGTGTGGGCAGATTCCAGGGTGAAGGAATGAAGGCAGTACACATCTGTTCTCTCATCTGCAGTGTGAGCATCATCCTGCCTCTCTCTCAGGGATGAAATGACAGATAATCTATTAGTTATTTGCCACTTAGCATTGCATGTGCAGCCTCACATAGTTTGGATTGTCATTATCTCAAAGCTCACCTTCACCATGTTGCCAATTTCCCCATCTCCCCTTCTATTCACTAGGGAAAAAGTAGGCAAAGGATTTGTTTTGTGACACTGGTACTGCTTAAAGCAAGTGGCTTTGGAACTGAGGTCAAGCTTTTTGGCACTACTTGTGGTAAAATCACTAGAGAGAAATGGCTGGGACCTTAAAGAAACCAAAACCGTCACCAGCAGGTGTGAGTCCTGCAGGAACATCTGCTGGGAAATACACAAATTCCAGCAATAGAAGGAGAAAAACCTGGGACAATATTTGGGACAATTATTTGTGACAAATTGAAGTGAGAATCATTGGTGGCTTTTTAACTTGTCAGGGTTGTAAAGTGCAGCTCAAGATTCACAATTACAGCTATGATATTTACATTACCACTATTTAAAATTTCATCTGAGAAAACCACTAGAAGGAATAGAGTTCTTTTAAAGTAAAGAAACAAGGAGCCCCCGAGGTGCTTCTTTGCAGACCCCAAGAGGTCATTACTGGAAAAGCCAAGCAGTCCTGCAGGAAAGTCAGTCTATCTGACTGATGGCGTGATGTAGGTTTGAGTCCTGCTTTCCTTCTCGACAGCTTTCCATTTCCTGTCTCATTTTGTACTTTGTGTCTTAGTGAAAAGAAAAGGAGTAGGTTCACATTTATCTGCTCATTCTGGTGACATGAAAAATCATGGGGAAATATCAGAAAGCTAAGAACAGTAACCAGGACATGATGGGATTCAAGGGACCTAAATATTCCTCTAAGCAAAATTGAAATCAGACATTCCCATTGTGATAAAAATTGTAAACGGAACATTTTCTTGGTGACTAAATCTTAAGGGACTAATGTACGCTAATTTTTTTTTCCTCAAAATTGTGAACTATATTCCTGGGTGTTTTAGAGCCAGGAATGGGAAACTACCAGCATGTTCCTTAATTTTTTTAATGTTTACTGTATGTCCCAACCTTGTCATTTTGAACCTCTTATTTAACATTTCCTAGCTGATACAGTACAGGGTAAGGGAATTTTAATTTGTAAAATAAATTTGGATGCAGACTTCAACACAAGATTTAAGTATATATTTTATAGTAATGTGAATTTTCCCTCTATGAAATGAGGTTTTGATGGTAGAATGTCCTTTCCTTCTGAAGATTACAAAGCTTACAATTATTCAAACTATGGAAGTCACTTACATCAATAATAGCTCATTTTTACTTATGAATATGTTAGAAGAAAAATTATCACTAATAAAAAATACTAAATTAAAACTTACAGCTTTCTTGATAATTTATATCCAAGTAAATAATGTGTAAAGTCTCTAGAATAGATACCATATGTAAGTTGTATCAGTAAAAGTCATTAAAATAAAAAAGTGGAAAGTTAGAATTACTTCATAGTCCCTATTCAAACCTTGCTAATTTTAGGAGGTTCTAAATTAAAGAAGCTAACATTCTTAGAAGAAGGATTCTTAGATCTTCTATCTCCTCTGCAGCTAAGTGGAAACCTCACTAGTAGGCTCAAATTTTCTCCTTCCACATTCTGGTGACAGCCTTTCTAAGACCCACCAGCACTTTATTTCTGCCTCTGAGGAAATAGCAGCACTTACCCAGATGGCTGAGGCATGGGAGGACTCCAAGCAGCTGAGAAGAAGCCAAACAGTTGTAAATTTTAAGGAAAGGATGTTTGTAAGTCCTATATCTCCAGGCATGTAATTTTAATGTCTGTAGAAAGGTGACAAGATCCCACTAGAGAACAGAGAACTGTGGCTTCCCCAGGGGAACATGTCACCCCCCTCTTAATTTTACTTTATTGTCTTGTGGATAACAGCAGTCCTGGGAGAGCTGGGTTCTAAACTTTTCTCTAAGTTCCCTCAACATGTCTGGAGGGGATCTTGTTTGGCATTATGTCCCAGTCATGTGGAGAACTTCATTCATTCTCATTCTTATCCTAAGATCAAATTAATCCAAAATCATTCTACATTTTATAGAGCCTCTAGTGTGGGATGAGGGATTCCTGGCACCTCCCATGGTGTCCAAGTGGCTCTGATAGTCCTCTCTCTATGGTGTGTAATGGGTTCAACTTCTCTCATCTGTTCTCATATGGAGTGCCTGTTTTCTGAGTTGGGTTGATTCTGTGTGCACCATTTACAACTGGTAGTTGTGTGTTGCAAGCTCCAAGTAATATATTAAAATTAATCTAATTTAAAAGGGAAAATAAAAAAGTAGAGGAAGAGCTAAGGCCACAAGTTGAGGAGATGATAGGCAGATTGAGCATAGAGGTGAGGCAGAACCCAATCTTGTGTCTGCTTTAAGGAACCTGCATGATGCGCCCTCATCTTCACTATTAGAGGTGGGTGAATGCCTGCATTTTCTGCGTGAGAAGACATGTAAAATTAGTATCAGTACCTAATAGGAAGTTACCTAATAGGAAGTTTTATAAAACATTAAGGACAAAATGGAGCCCTGTGACCTGGAGTCAAAAGAAAGTGCAATCATTGGAAGCAGACCCACTGCTGTTCCAAGTGTTGGAATAAGAAGATGGGTGTTTATGACCACCATTATCAGTATGTGGAGGGTTCATACAGGTATGATAACAAATGGAAAAAAATTATTTATAGAGAAACTTGGAAATTTGAACTCAATTGCAATATACATGATGAAAACTGTAATATCTGTAGGCTAAAATTCCACATGGATGGGCCTGGGGAGGTTCAAAACCTGCAGAAGAATGTTACAAAAAGCCAAGGCATGAGACTTCTAAAGTCACATTAAAGGAAAATATAAAATAGGAGAAGAGCACTGGTTGAACAAGCTTTCCAACATATGTGCAAATAGACAAGTCTCATCTGGGGAGGAGACAGCCCAGGGCTTCATGGGCTATAAAAATGTCCCCACATGCAGCCCAATCCTGGTCCAACCTCATCTCTGCCTTTGGTGACCTGGACTCTGCCCTTCTCCATGCCATGGCATGGGCTACTGGTCACCAGAGCCTCCTGGAATCCTTTCCCATGTACATTCCCTGGGAAGCTTCTGGGGTGAGCCATGACTGAGAAATGACCAGTGTCCCCCTAAATTTTGAAGTCTCCTTTTTTGTGAAACCATGAAGAACTCTTTGGAGAGATAAAGAGGTGTAAGTAAGCACGCTTGTTGTATTGTGGACTCTGTGTGACTTAGGGGAGATGCGTCCAATCTCTATCTACCTTTCCCTAATGTTTAATAGAAAAATGACTCCATCACTAATTGTGAGGATTAGGGAGAGGTACACTAATACCTGTGCTGTAGCTCCAACCAGTTGAACAAGAACCTCTAGGGATTAGGACTCAGTCATGGGACTTATAAAAGTATACATGGAGGATTTCACATGTAGTGCCTAGTCTAGAGTAAATGTTAATGGGCCAAGCTCTGGAGTGAACCAGCATGCATATGAATTGTGGCTACTTTTACATGTAGAGAGTCTTGAATACATTTCTAACCTGTCAGAGACTGTTTTCTCATCTGAAAGATGGGGTTGAATACATAGATAGTAGGTACTGGTGCACATTGAGTATTCCCTAAGCCAGGGAAGGACAGGCATTATTTTCACCTAACTGGTGGAATACACGGTGGTCCTCCATGCCTGCCCCAGTGTTGGCACTTCAAACAGATGACTGTGAGTAAGTTAAACTATTGTTTGTTTAGACATACGCATGAGGAAATAGTATCTGTTACTAAGAATCAAACTCCTTTCTCTCTTTTGTATAACTTTAGAAACTACATTTCTCATCCTCTTTTGCAGGTAGTTGTAGCCATAATTATGTTTTGACCAATGATCCTTACATGGAAGCCACATCTCATCGGTCATTAGCTTTTGGTTTCCATTAGAAAAACTTGATTGTTGCAGTATTGTTATTCATTGTGACATATGTTATGTGGTCATAACATAATTTAGTCAATTTAATTTCCCAGTACTTTCCATCTCTCTTTCCTTCTTCCAAACATCTCATTTTCTACTCTACTTTTCTCCCTTCTATTTTAAAAAGATCCTTTTATTGTACACTTTTTTTCCTCCAGATCTTCCAACTATGAGAGCAAACATTTGATTGTTCAGTTTCTGAATCTGGCTTTTTCACTTAACATGATATTTTCCATTTCCATCCTTTACCCTGAAAATAGCAAAATTTTGATCTTCTTTCTGACCATGTAAAAATTCATTGTGTACATATGCTACAATGCTTTATCTGTTCACTATTTGATGAACACTTAGACTTCTTCCATTACTAGGCTATTGTCAATAACAGTGCTATTAAAATGGTCATGCATGTATTTCTATAATATGCTGACTTAATTTGTATTGGATAAGTACCAGTAGGGATGTAGTGGGGTTACATTGTAATTCCATTTCTAGTCTTTTGAGGAAAAAATATGGTGTTTTCCACAGTGATCATACTAATTGACAATTCAACAAAGGGTGTGTAATGCTTTCTTTTATCTGCACATTTGCCAGTATTGGCTATTATTAATATCATTATGATTGACATTTTAATAGGAGATGAAAGCTCAGTGGAGTTATTTTTTAATTTTTTTATTTAAAAAAATTTTTACTCATTTAATTTTGATCCATTGAACACAAATGGAGTACAGCTATTGTTTCTCTGGTTGTACACAAAGTAGAGTCACACAATCTGTACATTCATACATGTACACAGGGCAATGATATCTGCCTCATTGTGTTATTATTCTTGCCCCCCCGACCTCACCCCTCCCTTCCCTCTATGCTATTTATGCTTCCTCCATTCTTGACTCCCACCCCTCATTATGCATCATCATTCACTTATCAGAGAGATCATTGCCCCTTTGGTTTTGGGGACTGGCTAATCTCACTTAGTATGACAGTCTCCAACAACATCTATTTACCTACAAATGCGACAATTTTATTCTTCTTTATGGCTGAGTAATATTCCATTGTGTTTATATACCAGATTCTTTGTCCATTCATCTATTGAAGGGCATCTAAGTTGGTTCCAAACTCTACCTATTGTGAGTGAGTAGCTATGAACATTGATGTGTCTGCATCAGTGTAGTAATCTGAATTTAAGCCCTCTGGGCATAAGTCAAGAAATGGGATAGCTGGGTCAAATGATGGATCCCTTCTAAGTTTTCTAAGGAATCTCAACACTGCTTACCAGAGTGGCTGCACCAACCTGCAATCCCAACAAAATATATGAGTGTACCCTTTTCACCACATCCTCGACAACACCAGTAGTTGCCTGTTTTCTTAATAAAAGACATTCTAATTGGGGTAAGATGAAATCTTAAGGTGCTTTTGATTTGCATTTCTCTTATGGTTGCTTGTAGATCCTCTTGGGAAAAGTGTCTGTGAATTTCCTTGACCCATTTACTGCTTGGGTTATTAGTGTTCTTGGTGTAAAGATTTTTGAGAGTTTTGTACATTCTGGAGATTAGTGCTGTATCTGAGGTGTGCCAAAGATTTTCTCCCACTCTGAAGTCTCTCTCTTCACATTGCTAATTGTTTCCTTTACTGACAAAAAGCTTTTTAGTTTGACTCTATCCAAATCATTGATTCCTGCTTTTATTTCTTGCTTTGGGAGTCATGTTAAGGAAATCTGGTCCTAGGCCAACATGACAGAGATTTGGACTTTTTTTCTCTTATATTAGGTACAGGGTCTCTGGTCTAATTCCTAGGTCCTTGATCCATTTTGAGCTGAGTATTGTACAGGGTGAGAGATATGAGTTTAGTTTCATTTTGCTGCATATGGATTTCCAATTTTCCCAGCACCATTTGTTGAAGAGGCTATCTTTTCTCCATTGTATGTTTTTGGCTCTTTAGTCCAGTATGAGTTACCTGTATTCATGTAGGTTTGTCTCTGTGTCCTCTATTCTGTACCATTGATCTACCTGTCTATTTTGGTGCCAATACCATGCTGTTTTTGTTTCTATTGCTCTGTAGCATATTTGAAGGTCCAGTATTTTGATACCCCCTGCTTCGGTCTTCTTGCTAAGAATTGCTTTAGCTATTCTGGGTCTCTTATTCCTCCAAATGAAATTCATGATTGCTTGTTCTATTTCTGTGACATTCAACATTGGGACTTTAATTGAAATTGCATTGAATTTGTATAGTGCTTTTGGTAGTATGGGCATTTCAACAATATTAATTCTGTCTATCCAAGAACATGGGAGATCTTTCCATCTTCTCAGACTTTCTTTAATTCCTTTCTTTGGTGTTCTGTGGTTCTCCTTATAGAGGTCTTTCACCTCTTTTGTTAGATTGATTCCCTAGTATTTTATTTTTCTTGAGGATATTGTGAATCATATAGTTTTCCTAATTTTTCTCTCAGAGGATGCATCACTTATAAATAAAAATGCATAAGATTTATGAGCATTAATTTTATATCTTGCTACTTTACTGATTTCATTTATGAGTTCCAGAAGTTTTATGGTGGAATTCTTAGGGTTTTCTAAATAGAGAATCATGTCATCAGCAAATAGGCATTGTTTGAGTTCTTCTTTTCCTATTCATATTCCTCTAAATTCTTTGGTCTGTCTATTTGCCCTGCCTAGAATTTCAAGGAAAATGTTGAACAGAAGTGGAGAAAGAGGGCATCCCTGCCTTGTCCCAGTTCTCAGGGGGAATGCTTTCAATTTTTCTACATTTAGAATGATGTTAGCTGTGGGCTTAGCATAGATAGTCTTTACAATGTTAAGGAACATTCCTACTAACCCTATTATTTCTAGCGTTTTGAGCATGAAGGGATGCTGTATTTTCACAAATCCTTTTTTGATATCTATTGAAATAATCATGTGGTTCTTGACTGTAAGTCTGTTGATGTGGAATTACATTTATTGATTTCCGGATGTTGAACCAACCTTGCATCCCCGCGAAGAAACCCACTTGATAATGAGGAACTATGTTTTTAATATGATTTTGTATGTGATTTGCTAAAATTTTTTTAAGAATTTTTGCATCTATGTTCATTAGGGATATTGATCTGAAATTTTCTTTCCTTGATGTGTCCTCCTCTGGTATTGGTATCAGGGTGATGTTAGATCATAGAATGAGTTTGGAAGGGTTCCCTCTTCCTCGATTTCATAGAATCCTTTGAGGAGTATTGAAATGAGCTCTTCTTTGAAGGTCTTGTAGAACTCGGCTGAGAATCCATCTGGTCCTGGACTTTTCTTTGTTGGTAGGCTTTTGATGACTTCTATTTCATTGCTTGAAATTGTTCTTTTTAAGTTGTGTGTGTCCTCCAGATTCAGAATTTTCTCTCTCCTTCTCTTCGTTAGTGTGGCTAAGGGTTTGTCAATTTTGTATATTTATTCAATGAATCAACTTTTTGCTTTGTTGATTTTTTGAAATTTTTTCTTTTGTTTCAATTTCATTGATTTCAGCTCTGATTTTAATTATTTCCTGTATTCTACTACTTTTGGTATTGATCTGTTCCTCTTTTTCTAGGGCTTTGAGCTATAATGTGAGTTCATTGATTTGTTGACTTTTCATTATTTTATTGAATGCACTCCATGCCATGAATTTTCCTCTTAGCACTAATTTAATAGTATCCCAGAGATTATGATATGTTGTACCTCTGTTCTTGTTGACCTCTAAGAATTTTTTTATTTTCCCCCTAATGTCTTCTGTTATCCATGCATCATTCAATAGCATATTATTTAATCTCCAGATTTTGGAGTAGTTTCTGTTTTTAACTTTATCATTGATTTCTAATTTCATTCCATTATGATCTGATAGAATACAAGGTAGTATCTCTATCTTTGTATTTGCTCAGAACAGCTTTGTGGCATAACATATAGACTATTTTACAGATGGATCCTTAATGTGCTGAGAAGAATGGGTATTTACTTTTTGATGGATGGAATATTCTATATATGTCTGTTAAGTCTAAATTAGCGATTGTGTCATTGAGTTCTATGGATTCTTTGTTCAATTTTATCTTGGAAGATATGTCCAAGAGTGAGAGAGGAGTGCTAAAGTCCCCAGCATTATTTTGTTTTGGTCTATTTTGTTCCTGGAATTGAGAAGGATCTGATTGATGTACATGGATGCTCCCTTGTTTGATCCATAAATATTTATGATTTTTATGTCTTGGTGATTTATGCTTTCTTTAAGTAGTATGAAATGTCCTTCTTTATCCCTCCTGACTAACTTTGGCTTGACATCTGCTTTATGTGAAATGAGGATGGAAGCCCCTGCTTTTTTACCAAGCCCATGAGCGTGGTATGTTTTTTCCCAATCTTTCATCTTTAGTCTGTGGGAACATTTTTCTATGAGATGAGTCTCTTGAAGGCAGCATATTGTTGGGTCTTTCTTTTAATCCAATCTGCCAGTCTATGCCTTTTGATTCATGAGTTTATACCATGTACATTTAGGGCTATTATTGAGATATGACTTGTATTCCTGGTCACTTTGACTCATTTCAATTTTAATCTTACTTGGTTTTTCCTTTAATTGGATGTTCCTTTAGGGTAATTCTTCCCTGGGCTGACTTACATTGTTGTTTCTCATTTCTTCCTCTTGGAATATTTTTCTGAGGATTTTCTGTAGGGCAGGCTTTCTATTTCTGCATTCTTTTAGCTTGTGTTTATCATGGAATGATTTTATTTCATCTTTAAATCTGAAGGTAAGTTTTGCTGGGTATAGATTCCCGGTTGGCATCCATTTTCTTTCAATGCTTGGAATATGTTGTTCCAGGTCCTTCTTGCTTTTAGGGTCTTGGCTGAGAAATCTGCTGTTCATATTGGTTTCCCCCTATTTGTAATCTGATGTTTTTCTCTTGCAGCCTTTAAAATTCTATATTTTGTATGTTAGGTATTTTCATTATAATGTGCCTTGGTGTGGATCTGTTATGATTTTGTGCATTTGGTGTCCTATAAGCCTCTTGAATTTGATTTTCCATTTCATTCATCAGATTTGGGAAATTTTCTGATCTTATTTCATTGAACAGATTATTCATTCCTTTGGTTTGTGTCTCTGTGCCTTCCTCAATCCCAATAACTCTTAAATTTGGTCTTTTCATGATGTCCCATAACTCTTGGAGGTTCTGTTCATGATCTCTTACCCTATTCTCTCTGGTTTAGTTTGTTTTCAAGATTAAATATTTTGTCTTCATTGTCTGAGGTTCTGTCTTCCAAGTGATTTAGCCTTTTGTTTAAGCTTTGTATTGAATTTTTAATTTCATTTATTATAACCTGCATTTCAAGGATTTCTTCTTGTTTTTTAAGAATCTCTATCTCTTTATTGAAATGATCTTTTGCTTCCTGCAGTTGCTCTTTTAGCATTGCCTGCATTTGCTCTTTTGAGTCCTCATTTGCTTCTCAGATCATTTTAATTGTGTACAACTCCCTTTCTGACAATGCTTCTGCCATGTTGTCGTTGGGTTCTTTTGGTATATTATCTGGGTTTGTTTGGGACATTTTCTTCCCAGGTTTTCTCAAGTTGCTACTGTATCTTCCCCTCTTTTAGTCCAAATCCTAGGTATTACAGTTTTCCCTTGAAGACTTATAGGGTCCCTGCCTATTTTCAATACCTCTCCTTGAATTGAGAGATCAATGTTGGCAGCACACCATATAAAGCATATGTATCCTTTATCTAAATAGTCCCTGTTAAGATATTAAGAGTTTTGTCTTATTAAACAGAGATGAGTTCAAATTATTATCTACAGCACAATGAGTAATGTTGCAATAAGACTGCAAGTCCTAAAGTTGGACAGGGAGAATGAGGAGGGGTATAGGACAAAACATTAATGGGATAGAAGTGAGTCTCTAGATATACTATGTCATATGAATACTGGAAGTGTAATTAAAACAAACAGGTTTTTATCTCTCTTGGAAAAAGAGATTCTCCAAGGAAACGAATATATAAGAGGGAGATAGTGATAAGCATATTAATAAAAGAAAAGAGGTAGGAATATCATGGGTATGTTAGTAATAATCACAGTGTTACAATTAATTTAAAAATGTTCTGCGATAAAAATATACTGTATAGTTCAAACCTCCTATTTTTCAAAGACCTGATGTTTGAGAGGTGGTTGATCAGGCGGTGAACCAAGAAGGGTGCTGTCCCACTACCTCCAGGTTGGGAATGATCAATGCTTCTGGGTAGAGGCAGCCTGGTGTTGACAGATGATCAGATGCAGTAAAGGTGCTAGACACTGGGCTAGGATGTGGGCCTGGGCACTAGATCCAGTTGGGCTAAGGGCACAGAACTATGCTTAGTGCTGGAGACCCTGGACTTGATGGCCAGGCAGGCCTGAACTCTGTGCTGGGGGCTCAGACAGTCTCAGATGATTGCTCTCTCCTGGGGAAGCTGTAAAACATCACAGAAGGGACTAAGGTCCCCGATGGGGCTGGGGATTCTGGCCATCTCAGTTGGGAGCTCTCTCTATGAGATGCCGTAAAATGGCCCCAGAAGTGTGGAGCTCCGCTCTGGGGATTCAGGTAGCCGCAGGCAGTCTCTCTCTCCTGGGGAAGCTGTAAAATGGCACCAAAGGGCCGAAGATCCCTGGTGGGGCTGGGGATTCTGGCCACCTCAGGACTCAGTGGAGTTTTGATTTGAATTTTCCTGAGTGCTAAAGATGCTGAATATTTTTTTTCACATATTTTTTGACCATTTCTATTTCTTTTTTTATGAAATGCATTCTTAGTTCATTGGCCCATTATTTTACTGGATATGGGAGGGGGTTTGTTAAGGTTTTTTAGTTCTTCATATATTCTGCATATTAATCCTCTGCTAGGAGAGTATCAGGAACTTTTTTCTCCCATTCTGTATGCTCTTGTCACAGTCTTAATTATTCTTTTTTTAATTTTTTATTTTTGCTGTGCAGAAAATTTTTAACTCAATGTCATCCCACTTGCTGATTCTTGGTTTTATTTCTTGAGCTATAACAGTCTTACTGAGGAAGTTCTTACCCATGCCAGTCTGTTGGAGTGTTGTTTTTTTCTCTAATCTAACAGCTCCACTCTTACTGGTTTGATTTGTTGGTCTTCAATGCACTTTGAGATTATTTTGTGTATACAGGGTCAGAAATAGCCATCAAGTTTTACTCTTCTCCATATGGAAATCCAGTTTTCCCAACATAATTTGTTAAAAAGCTTGTCCTTTCTCCAGTAAAAAATTTGGGTATCTTGTTCCAGGATCCAATGACTGTAACCATGTGCCTTTGTCTCTGCCTTTGATTCTTTTCCTTTGGTCTTCATGTTTTGTTTGGTGCCAGTACCATGCTGGTTTTGTTGCTACAGCTCTGTAGCATAAGTTGAAATCAGTTACTATGATGCCTCCAGCATTGTTCTCATTGGTCAGTGTTGCTTGTAGCTCCTCTAGGTCTTTTATTCTTTCCTATGATAGGAATGTATTTTTTCAATCTTTTGAAGATTGTCACTGGTATTTTGATGGAGATCACATTGACTCTGTATATCACTTTTGAAACCATGGCCTTTCTAACATTATTAACTCTGCCTATCAAAGAACACTGGGGTTCATTCCTTCTTCTAGTACCTTCCTCTCTCACCATTGTTCCATAAGTTTAGTTACACATCTCTTTAACCTCTTTGGAAGGATTTATTTTTAGAGGATTTTTAGGATAATATGTATGGTATTTACCCTCTTTTCTTTTTCAGGGGATTCATTATTGATATCTACAAATGATATAGAATTTTGTATGTTGATCTAGTATCTTTCTTTTTCTGGAATTTTTCAGTTCCAGATGTCTTCTAGTGGAGTGTATTCATTCGTATATAGGATCATATGATCTGCAAACTGATCATTTGACTTCTTTCCTTCCTACTGGTATCCTTTTGTATACTCCTCTTGCCTCGATGCTGTGGCTAAAATTTCATGTGCTGCATCAAAAAGGATCAGAGAGAGTAGGCATCCTTGTCGTGTTCCTAATTTAGAGGAAATGTTTTCAGTTTTCTCCTGCTTGGTGTGATGTTGGCTTTGGGTTTGTCATATGCAACCTTCATGATGTTGAGATCAGTTTCTATTGAGCTTAATTTTTTCAGAATTTTTATTAAGAAATGTCACTAAAATATTCCAGGGCTTGTCCTGCATCTATTGAGATGATTATATAGTTTTTTCTTAATTCTACTCATATGGTGAATTATATTTCTTTATTTGCATATGTTAACCATCTTTGCACCCTGGTAGGAAACCCAGTTCATCATGATTTACAATCTTCTTAATGTGTTTTTGAATATGATGTGCTAATATTTTAAGAAGTATTTTTGCAACCATGTTCTCAGTCAGATTTCTGTACAGTTTTCTTTGTGTAATGTGTCCGTATGTGGTTTTAGTAGCAATGTTATAGCAGCACCATTAAATGACATTTGAAGAAATTTCCTTCTCTTTCTGTTTCATGGAGCAATTGGGGAAACAATAAAATTTGCTTTAAAAGTGTGTGGTAGAACTCAGCTCAATTTACATCTGGTCCTCCACTTTTCTGTTTTAAATGACTTAAAAAAATTATAGTTTATCCCAGTGGTGCACACCTGTAATCCCAGAAGCTTGGGAGGCTGAGGCAGGAGGATGGCAGGTTCAAAGCCAGCCTTCACAACTCAGAGAGACCCTGTCTCAAGTAAAATATGAAAAAGGGCTGGGGATGTGGCTCAGGGGTAAGTGCCCCTGGGTTCAATCCCCAATATAAAAAATCATTTTTCTTAGTGGCTTAAAATTATCTTAGTGTGTTCCCCATGACATATCCATGTATGTGCATAACATTTGATGAGTCTAATTTCTCAGTGCCTCAGTTTTCAATCATCTCCTCCCTTCCTGCAAGCCTCTACTGTGTCCATCTCCTTTCTCTTTTTCTAAGATCCCCTTTTCTTCATACCATCCTTCTTTCAATCTTTCACATAGGAGAGGAAATACTTGACCCTTTATTTTCTGAGTCTGCATAATTTTACTCAGGATCATGTCATCCAGGTTCATTAATTTCCCATAAATGACATAATTCCATTCTTTATGGCTGAGTAGAATGAGAACACTGGTGAAGAGATTTCCTGGGACTGTCCCCTAACAGCACACAGAAGCTCCCCTGTTCAATCCCAGCCTTATGTTGTGTGAGCCAGAATCCAGAGACCCAGGGAAGAGAGGTATTATCTGAAGCATGTAGTATCCTCCCATGTATGGTGTTGACTGCTTCCACATTCATTGAGCAGTCTGGCCACATCCAGAGTGTCTTTAATTATGTTGACTACTAGTCTGTATCTATGACCCAGAATTCCATGACAAATTTGTTTTTAGAAAGGTTGAAAGTGAAACCTGAAGGTGAAAACTCACCATCCTCCAGGTGTTAGGGGTAGGAATCAGATCCTTCCTATGGTCAGACTAAGGCAGTGAACCATCTTGAGATAGGTTTGACAACAACAATAAAATAACAAAGTTCCCCTAGTCAAAACAAAGCAGTTCTCCCATCTAGTCACATTCTAATCAATTCCACCTTAAAATAAAATGTGGGAGAGCATTCCCACTGGTTGAAACTATGAATTACTCTGATTTTAAAGTACGTGAATACTCAATCAGGCTGCAAGAACTCTATACTTTCTGCTAACTGCTGTTTAGCTGCCTGTGGTTTAAGAAGTTCCCTTGTGGTGGCAGGAAATTTGTAATGGCATTGATGGAGACAAATAATGACCCAAATAGCAAGAAAGACCCTAAACTCTCCCAATTTTGAACCAAGTGTACATATGAACATGAATGCAATCCTAGATCTCTAGCTCAAACATTATCAGACACAGATGCCCTGATAAGTATGGTCAAAGATTTGTCAAATTCTTGTCCCTATGATTACCTAAATTAAACTGACAAATTTCAGTCAAACCCCCGCCCCCATTTTATAACCTCAGAAAGAGGCAGTGAATTTCATGTGAAAACTTTCAAATTCTCTTAAAGACTATTCAAAATATCAAAATCTCTGGGACACTATGAAGACAGTACTAAGAGAAAACTTCATTGCATGGGGTGTATTCAATAAAAGAATGAAAAGTCAACAAGTAAATGACCTCATATTACAGCTCAAATCACTAGAAAAAGAAGAACAGATCAATACCAAAAGTGGTACAAGGCAGGGATTAATTAAAATCAGAGCAGAAATCAGGGAAATTGATACAAAAGAAAAAATTCAAAAAATTGTGCAGACAAAAAGGTGGTTCTTTGAAAAAATAAACAAAATTGATAAACGGTTAGCCACACTAACAATGGGAAGGAGAGAAAAAATTTAAATTACTAAAGTTAAGGATGAAAAAGAAAATATCACAACAAACACTACTGAAAAACAAAACATAATTTGAAGCTATTTTGAAAATTTATACTCCAACAAAATAGAAAATCTTGAGGACATTATCAGGTTCCTAGAGGCATATGAGTCACCCAAACTAAATCTGGAGGACATACACAATTTAAATAGATCAATCTCAAGCAATGAAATAGAAGAAGTCATCAAAAGCCGACCAACAAAGAAAAGTCCAGGACCAGATGGATTCTCAGCTAAGCTCTACATGACCTTCAAAGAAGAGGTCATTCCAATGCTCCTCAAAGTATTCCATGAAATAGAGGAGAAGGGAACCCTTCCAAACTCATTCTATGAAGCAAATATCACCCTGTTACAAAAACCAGAGGAGGACACATCGACAAAAGAAAATTTCAGACCAATATCCCTAATGAACATAGATGCAAAAAATCTTTAAAAAATTTTACCAAATCACATACAAAAGCATATTAAAAAGATAGTGCCTCATGATCAAGAGGGTTTTATCCCAGGGATGCAATATTGTTTCAAAATCTAGAAATCAATAATTGTAATTCATCACAGCAGCAGACTTAAGAACCACATGATTATTTCAATAGATGCAGAAAAGTTATTTGATAAAATACAGCCCCCCTTCATGCTCAAAACACTAGAAAAATTAGGGATAGTAGAAATATACCTTAACATTGTAAAGGCTATCTATGCTAAACCCACAACCACATCATTCTAAATGGAGAAAAATGGACAGCATTCCACCTGAACACCAGAAAAAGGCAGGGAAACCCTCTTTTCCCACTACTATTCAACATCATCCTTGAAACTCGAGCCAGACCAATTAAACAGATCAAAGAAATTAAAGGGATACAAATAGGAAACGATGCACTCAAACTATCCCTATATGCTGATGATATGAATCTATATTTAGAGGAGGTGAGAAATTCCACCAGAAAACTTCTGGAGCTCATAAATGAACTCAGGAAATTAGCAGGATATAAAATTAATGCTCTTTTGAGGTTATTGTGAATGGCAAGTTTTCCTGATTTCTCTCTCAGAGGATGCATCACTTACAAATAAAAATGCATTAGGAGGATCCAAGATGGCGGATTAGAGGAAGGCTGCATTCCTACTTCCTCCGTGGATTCCTACTTGCTCGGGATTCAAACAGCAGGAATATGACTCTCAATGAGATTTTATATTCAAAGCACATATAAGGGGTCCCCAGGTGCTGCTCCAGAACCAACTCAGCCAGGCTGGGATCGGCCCGCCTTGGGCAGCTACGATCTGGAAGCGCTAGACCCTGCAGCTGCTTCAGAGCCACCGACCTGGATCTGCGCCAGCCAACAAGTGAGTGCGGGTCCCCAGTAGCGCTTTGGAGTCGCTGGCCGCGGCTCCAGCAATGGCCGGTGGCCTCCCAGGTGGAGACCGAGCATCCCAGGCTACATGGGCATTCAAAGGCGTCCGGGAAACTCTGAGATCGCGGATTCTGGTGGGGAGATGGAACTACCCCACGCCATTTTGGCGGCTTAACTGGCGGAGAAGGCTCATTACCAGCTTCCTGGGGCCTCCGGCTGCGTCAGGGGAGCTCCAACCGGGAAACTCTGGGAACGCAGTCTCTGGTGGGAAGTGGGAACTATTCTGTGCCACTCCCCCCAGCTTCCCTGGAGGAGAGTGCCCATCTTGGGCTTCCCAGGCCCTCTAGCCACACCTGGAGAGGTTGGCCCGAAGCCCCTGGAATCGCTGACCCCAGTGGGGAGGTGGAACTGCTCTGAGTTTGGCAGCTTCCCTGGCAGAAGGGGGCCATTTCCACCTTCCTGGGGCCGCCAGCAGTGTCAGCAGTGTCTGGAGTGATCGGGCAGGGAGCTTTGGGCCTTTGGCAATTGCTTACAGTGTCCCCAGGAGAGAGCAACCACCTGCCACTGCCTGAACCCCCAGCGAGGGGTTCAGGTCAGCCTGGGCTCTCAAGCCCAGTGTCTCCATCACTGAGCACAGTTCTGTGACACCACCCCAACTTGAACTAGTGCCCAGGCCCACACCCAGGCCCGGAGTCTACCACCTTGCTGTATCTAATTGTCTATCAACACTAGGCTGCCTCTGCCCAGAAGCATTGATCATTCCCAAACTGGAGGTAGTGGGACAGCACCTTTCTTGGGTCACCGCTTGATCAAA